>BLSH010268517.1:1401969-1414020 GCA_018402905.1 Glandirana rugosa
GGAGAAGTCAGATAGTACTTACGACGACGGTCTTAATAGATGGAATGGTTGGTAAGTCACAGACGGTGGGGAGACGAGGTTAGGGATGTGACCGAGGGTTAACGGGTCGTTTTCCCTGAAGAGATGAGTTTTCAGGGATTGCCTGAAGGTAGCAAGAGAAGAAGATAGGCGGACAGGTTGAGGTAGAGAGTTCCAGAGGATGGGAGAGGCTCTGGAGAAATCCAGGAGACGAGCATGGGAGAAGGAGACAAGGGAGCTTGAGAGTATGAGGTCTTGGGAGGAACGGAGAGGACGGTTTGGGTGATATTTGGAGACAAGATTGGTGATGTCGTTCGGGGCAGAGTTGTGAATGGCTTTGTATGTTGTGGTTAGTATTTTGAATTTAATTTGCTGGGCAATTGGGAGCCAGTGTAGGGATTGGAGCAGAGGGGTGGCAGACACTGAATGGTTGGTAAGGTAGATAATTCTGGCAGCAGCATTCATGATAGACTGAAGAGGGGATAGCCTATGTAGATGGAGGCCAGTGAGAAGAGAGTTGCAATAGTCAAGGCGAGAGATAACAAGGGAGTGAATGAGGAGCTTGCTTGTTTCATTTGTTAAAAAGGGGCATATTTTAGAGACGTTACAGAGGTAAAGTCTACAAACTACAGAGACTAGGATTACACCTAGTACCCTGGCATGAGGGGAGGGACTGATGGTTGCTTTATTGATTTTGATGGAAAAGTCATGGGGGGGACATGGGCAGGAGGGAATATTACCAGCTCAGTTTTAGAGAGATTTAGTTTAAGGAAGGGGTGTGACATCCATGCTGATATGTCAGTTAATAAGTTAGTAATGCGAGAGGAGAGTTGTAGGTAACACTGAAGGAGCGCTGTGATAGGTAAGAGGAGAACCAGGATAGAGCAGAATCTTGGAGGCCGAGGGAACAGAGTTTAATGAGAAAGAGTGGGTGGTCAACAGTATCAAAGGCCTCAGAGAGGTCAAGCAATAGGAGTATGGAGTAGTGACCATTGGTTTTAGCAGTTAGTACATTTTTAGTGAATTTTAGTAAGGCAGTTTCTGTGGAATGTTTCAAACGAAAGCCAGACTGTAAGGGGTCAAGAAAGTTATTTTCATTGAGGTAAGCGCTAAGACAGTTATAGACTAAACATTCTAGAAGTTTAGAGGTGAATGGGAGCAATGAGATGGGTCTTAAGTTGTTCAGGTAGGTGGGGTCCAGTGAGGGCTTTTTAAGTATGGGAGTGATCTGCGCATGTTTTAGAGGGGAGGGAAAGGTGCTACTAGAGAGGGAGAGATTGAAGATGTGAGTGAGGGAGCATAGGATAGAATATGAGGGTGACCGTAGTAGTTGTGTGGGAACAGGATCCAGAGGACAACTGGTTAGGTGGGCATTTGAAAAAAGTTCCGTAATCTCTTCAGTAGTAGCCAGTTCAAAAGAGGAGAGCGTTGACTGTGCTGTTAGGCAAAGTATGTTGGATGGGGAAAATGTTCGCACAGTGGTGGTGTCCTCACGTATTGCATCAATCATGTCTTTGAAGTGATTGGCGATCTCTTGGGCAGTGAGTGAGTTAGTGGGTAGAGGGGGTGGGGGACAAAGCTGAGAGTTAAAGGTTGAGAAGAGCTGACGGGGACTGGATGACAATGTATTAATGACAGAGACAAAGTAGGCTTGTTTGGCAGTGTGGAGACAGGATTTGTATTTTAGGAGGGCAGATTTATATAGGGTGAAGTTCTTCGGGCATTTGGTTTTATACCACAGTTGCTCAAGAGCATGGCAATGTCTCTTGAGATTTCTAGTGTTGTCATTTTGACATGGTTGTAACGGTCGTCCTGATTCTGCGTGTAGTTAGAGGAGCAAGTTCATCCAGTGATGATGAGAGTGAACTGTTGTAGACAGAGGTGGCCAGGTCAGAACAAGACAGGGGAGAGATTTTGTCATAAAGGTGGTCAGTAGTAGAATAGAGAAGAGAAGGGTTAAAGTGGCGGAGGTTCCTACAAGTGATTGTTTGCTACTTGGAGGGATGGGTGGTTGGAGGCAAGGATACAGTGAAACTGATGAGGTTGTGATCAGAGAGAGGAAAGGGGGTGTTGGTGAGGTTGCCAGGATTGCAGAGATAGGAGAATACAAGGTCAAGTGTATTATCACTGGAGTGAGTGGAAGTGTGTGTCCATTGGGTTAGGTCAAAAGATGACGTTAAGTTGAGAAGTTGAGCTGTAGCTTTGCTATTAACAGTAACAGGAATGTTGAAGTCACCAAGAATGATTGTGGGTATTTCAGAGGAGAGAAAGTAGGGTAGCCAGGCAGCAAAGGCACAATACTGGTCCAGGAGGCCGATAGATTGCTGCAATTCTCAGAGGAATGGGATAAAACAGACGAATACAGTGCATCTCGAAAGAAGAGAGGGATGGGGGGTAGGAAGGATTTGGAAGGTGCATTGTGGGGATAGAAGGAATCCCACTCCACCTCCTTTCCGTCCATTGGGTCTGGGGGAGTGAGTCCAGTGAAGACCACCATGGGGAGAGGGCAGCAAATTTTTAAGCCAAGTTTCAGTTATGGTGAGTATGTTAAATCCATGAAAGATGAACAGGTCATGCACAGATGTGAGCTTATTACAGATTCAGCGGGCATTCCAAAGGGTGCATGAGATTGGGGGGCTGGATTGAGGAAACAGTGGGATAGAAATTAAATTGAGTGGGTTGCGGATGTTGCCAGAGGAGGAGGGGTGCCAGTTATGTGGTTTGCAGTTAGAAAATGGAGGGCCGGGATTTGGAGAAATGTCACCTGAGACAGGGAGAAGGAGGAGGGTGAGGAAGGTAAGATGGGAGTGGGATGTGTATGAGCACACATGTCTAACTGTTCTGGTGTTAGGTCAACATGCTGGTTCAGCAATTGCAGAAGGTGATAGATGGAGTAGTTGGGAGAGGGTAGAAGTGAAGGTGATATGTGCACGCTGTGGGGTAGTGATGGGGGATAGAGCAAGTATACTTTATGGATAGAAGACACTGATGTAAGAAGGAAGAGTAGAAGGAGCATGTTGGTGGATAAAGAGTGGGTATATGGCTTCAAATAAAGTCAAAGTCAAATGCTGGTTTGCTTTCTGTATTTCCAGAGTGGAGCAGAGTTTTATTTCTTCATCCAGCTTTAGTTATCCTGCTTTCGTTAAACTGCAGCAGTGAAACTACATACCACTGGTGATAGAGCCACTCAGGAAAGACTTCCACTTAGAAGGTGGCTACGTTAGTTCTCCATGGTCCCACAGTATGTCTGAAGGTAGCCACCCTCTGCTGCTCTCTCCCGAGATGAATTATGGACTATGGGATATGTAGTGTGCATAGAGCAGTGTGCATGACTTCAACTAATTTGCACTGCTCAATCTAAACAGAATGTTGAGGGAAAAAGGGGAAGTTTACAGGGGATGTTACAAAGTAAGAAAAGATTTTATGAAAAAAAGATTCCAGGGGCATTAAAGCAAATCTGAACCTGCCCCCCACCCCAGTTTTCTTTTCACCCCTGCTTACCTCAACCACTTGCCGACTGCGTCACGTACTTTTACTGCGGCAAAGTGGCTCAGTTGCAGCGAATCCCCATATATAAACAGCGATTCGCGCAGCCGCAGTTGCCGGTGGCGCACTCTAGTGCTCGCAGCACGCTCTGTGATGTCCACGGTGACCCATGATCACCTACTACAGAGGAAGAACGGGAAACTGCAGATGTAAATACAGCGGTTTCCCATTCTGTCAGGCGGCATGACAGTGATCCACTGATCCCTGTAATCAGGATCAATGAGATCTCTCATGCCCCTGCCAGCCCAGCCCCCACACAGTTAGAACACAGTGAGGGAACACATTTAACCCCTTGATTGCCCCCTACAGCTTAACCCCTTCCCTGCCAGTGACATTTATACAGTAATCAGTGTCTATTTTTAGATCTGATCGCTGTATAAGTTTAAATGGTCCCAAAAAAGTGTCAGATCTGTCCGCTGCAATATCGCAGTCCCGATAAAAATCACAGATCACCGCCATTACCAGTAAAAAAAAAAAAATATTAAAAATGCCATAAATCAATTCTCATAGTTTGTAGACGCGATAACTTTTGCACAAACCAATCAATAAACACTTTTTGCGACTTTACTTACCAAAAATATGTAGAATACATTTTGGCCTAAACTGATGAATAAATGTGTTTTTTTATATTTTCTTTGTATATGTATTATAGCAAAAAGTAAAAATATAATTTTTTTTCAAAATTGTGACTTTTGTTTATAGTGCAAAAAATAAAAACCCGCAGAGGTGATCAAATAGTAACAAAAGAAAACTCTATTTGTGGTAAAAAAAAGGACGTTTTGTTTGGGTACAATGTTGCACGACCACGCAATTGTCAGTTAAAGCGACGCAGTGTCGAATCGCAAAAAGTGCTCTGGTGAGGAAGGGGGTAAATCCTTCCAGGGCTGAAGTCGTTAAGGTGGTATCTGCACATTTCAGATACTCACCCATCCGGCGGATCCAGCAATGTCACACTGAGATTCTCTCATGCCCAGCCACAGCTCTGTCCCCTGCCACCATGTTCTTTCTGACATCATCGAGAGGCCCGCCGGCTCTTCTTGGTTCAGTAGGCAGGCCTCCTGATGATGCGCCGACAGGCCCTCCTACTATTCTGAATGAAAAGCTATGCCTCCTGGGATATGTGACGTGCATATCCTGGGAGGCACAGCAGGCATTGAGAATATCATTCGCCTAAGGCAACTGATGTGCATGGGGAGGCGGAGCCAGATATTTTTGCCTAAAAGAGGTTAAAAAAAATCAGCGCGATACCTATAGAAGATGGAAGAAGGGGTGGAGTGGAGGGAAGTAGTGGAAGAGGGTGAATGTCCGCTTTAAGTAGTGGATGTGCATGGGCTATTTTTTGAAAAATAAGAATATCGTTTAGTGTCACTTTAATCATATTACCAGTGCCGGCCCATTCATAAGGGCCACAATGGCGGCGCCCCCCTAATACATGCTCCCGGCCCCTAATCTATATCGGAAGCCTTTTACCATGTGATCAGCCGTGACCAATCACGGCTGATCAGTGTAAATAGGAAGAGCCATTTATCGGCTCTGCAGACCTGAGCTGTGGAGAGACGATTGGCTGCTCTCCTGATGGGGGGGGGAGCTGTGCTGAATGTTCATCAGCGCAGCCCCCCTCAGGATCACCCCACTGGACCACCAGGGAGCCGACCAGGACCACCAGGGAGCCCCCCCCAGGACACCATGAGGAGACCGCCAAGGACCACCAGGGATACAACATGGAGGCCGCCCAGGACTACCAGGGAGCCCGCACTAGACCACCAGGTAAGGGCAATACAGTGTACTGTAGGGATGGCACTGTGCCCATATATGATGCCTGCCAGTGCCATCCCTAACAGTGCTATATACACCAATGCCCACCAGTGCCATGTACCAGTGCCTACCAGTGCCCACCAGTGCCACCTATCAGTGCCCACCTGCACCACCTATCAGTGCCCACCTGCGCCACCTATCAGTGCCCAGCAGTGCCACCTAACAGTGCCTGACAGTGTTGCTTATCAGTGCCGCCTATCAGTGTCCATCAGTGCTGCATATATGTGCCCCATCATCAGTGCAACTTTATCATTGCCACCTCATCAGTGCCAGTCTGTACTGCCTCATCAGTGCCCATCAGTGTAGCCTCATCAGTTCCCATCAGTGTAGCCACATCAGTGCCCGTCAGTGATGGAGAAAATGTACTTATACAAAGTTTTGTGACAGAAACAAAGAAAATTTTTTTTTTATTTGTAGTGCAAAAAATAAAAACCGCAGGGGTGATCAAATACCACCAAAAGAAAGCACTAATTGTGGGAACAAAATGATAAAAATGTTGTTTGGGTACAGCGTCTTACGACCGCGCAATTCTCATTCAAAGCTTTATTAAAAACACTGTTCCCCACCTGAATTTTTAAACTTCTTTTGCATTGGTAGATGTTCCCTAGGGCAGTGTGCATGCCATTTGTTTGACAACTGATTGCCTATTGGCCTAAAAAATAGCCAGAACTGATTTTTAACATTCGACTCCCAAGGACTTCACCACACCTGCCTCAAACCCAGGTATGTTCGACTCATCCTACTTATAACCCTCCCCAAAATGTAATAAAAAGTTTTGTCTGTATTTCTACTTTAGACTGTCTGGCTTCCCCTAACCTCACCCAAGCCCAAACAAAGAAGAACTCAAGTCACATTCAGCATTAGATTGGTGTTTTAAGGATACCCCCCCCCCCCCCATGCTGTCTTTAAAAAGCAGTTGAATGCTGACAGCAGGGCCGTAGATAATTTTTTGTCCTGGGGGGGTTCAGCAGCAGGTACCAAGTGGTGAAGTGGTGGGGGGGGGGGAACCAAGCAGTGCTGTGTGGGTCTATGGAGCATGGTCCCTTAGACCCACACAGCAAAGGAGCAAGCATGCATTGTGTGCCCTGTAGCAAGCAGGTTTCTATTGTGGCACATAGAGAAGAGGAGGATCAGGGTCACTCTGTGCAAAACCATTGCACAGAGCATTTGGGTTGTTGTTAAGATTTCACTGACACCCACTGTAGATTGCAAGGGCAGTGCAATTTGATTGTGGTGCAGGACCAGGGCCACCTTTAATATTGATTGGACCCTGGGCAAACATTTTCTTCGCCCCCCCGATTCACATCATGACTGCTCACTGATTGGTTGCTGGAGGTTACAGCACATCATCTCACTGCCTGCACACCATGGACTGGGGAGGTGGGGGACTCACCAATAGACAGAAAACTCCTAGAACGGGTTATTAGCAATGAGCAGAGCACACACAGCTATGCAAAGTAGGGACTGCAGTGTGTGTGAAAGAGGCCTTCATGGTGAAAGGTCTACTTTAAACCAGAACAGCTTGTTCTCACTCTCACACACTCCATTTATTGTGTGGATGTATAGCTTGGTTTGAGATTGCATCCCAGTGATGGCCAACCGATGAGGTTTTCAGGGCCTCAACTGCAGCCCCTGACACACCAAAGGGTTGTGCATATGATTTACTGCCAGACATACTATGTGAGATGGTCAGAGACTGCAGGCGTACAAGAGATTGTCTGAGACTACAGACGTACTACAGGAGATTGTCAGAGATTGCAGACATAGTACAGGAGATGGTCAGAGACTGCAGACATAGTACAAGAGATGGTCAGAGACTGCAGACATAGTACAAGAGATGGTCAGAGACTGCAGACATTGTACAGGAGCTGGTCAGAGAATGCAGACATAGTACAGGAGAGGGTCAGAGACTGTAGGTGTACTACAGGAGATGGTCAGAGATTGCACGCATACAAGAGATGGTCAGGGACTGCAGGCGTACTACAAGATATGGTCAGAGACTGCAGACGTACAAGAGAATGTCAGAGACTGCAGATGTACTACAAGAGATGGTCAGAAACCGCAGACGTACTACAGGAGATGGTCAGGGATTGCAGACATAGTACAGGAGATGGTCAGAGACTGTAGACATAGTACAGGAGATGATCAGAGACTGCAGACATGATACAGGAGAGGGTCAGAGCCTGAAGGTGTACTACAGGAGATGGTCAGAGACTGCAGAGTACTACAGGAGATGGTCAGAGGCTGCAGGCGTACAAGAGAGGATCAGAGACTGCAGGCGTACTACAAGAGATGGTCAGAGACTGCAGATGTACTACAGGAGATGGTCAGAGACTGCAGGTGTACAAGAGATGGTCAGAGACTGCAGATGTACTACAGGAGATGGTCAGAAACTGCAGACGTACTACAGGAGATGGTCAGAGACTGCAGACATAGTGGAGGAGATGGTCAGAGACTGCAGTTGTACTACAGGAGATGGTCCGAGACTTATCTCATATCCCTGTATATTGTCTGTTGAACACTTACAATGGTCCTTCATGATCACCAGGTGCTGTCAGTGTCCCCACACACCACACATGTCATTTACTTTCTGTGTGACACCGACAATAAGGACAGGTCCCAGACTTTCAGCATGAACTTTACAGAGGAGGGAGGAGCCATCTCTACCTCTCCTCCCTACTGATCACTGGTCTGGTTGTTAGAGGGTGGAGTGATTGGCTGTTAGGGGGATGTGGAAGTCAAGTGATGGCAGGTCAGGCAGTGGTTGGTTGGGAATTGGAAGAGATGATGGAGCACCAAGCCGGGAACCAAGCCGCACAGCTGTAGTCCAACTCCACCCCAATAGTATTTGGCCGCCATCTTATTTACGGGCAGCGCAGGTGCAAGGGGCAGCTGCTTTGTGCCCCACAACAATGACGTTAAAGACAGCCTTGTGTGGGAGATGCATTGCAGGTTTCCTTCACCACATCCTAGTGTGAACCGGGGCTTATTATTGCCTTTTCAACACAATTAAAAAAGGGTCAGGGCACTAAGGGCAGCAAACAGTCCAGCCTGGCTCTGGCAGCAATGTTGTTGTGTCTGGCAACCCCTCAGCCCTTTGGCTCTGCAGTCAGCACCACAACATAGCTGACGGAGCCAGGCTGGACTGTCAGTACCAACCAAGCAGTGTAAAATGGTAACCCATGAATCCAGTGATTAGTGAATAATTTTGCCAGTTGCCACAGACTCACTTACCACAATGGCAGCACAGCAGTGGTGGTAAGTGGTCTGTGATGACCGTCTCTCAGGCAGCAAGCTAGCCGAAAAGGAAAGAGGGAGGCTCAGCTCCTTAGCAGCAGTACTGCTACCTTGCATGTTCTCTGCTCCATTCTCCTCTGAAGTCCATGGTGGGAAGTACAGAGTGTAGACACAGCCGTGCATTGTGGGTGGCTCTACAGACGCCGCCCGCTCCCACTGTGTCTATGATCGGTCCGCCGGGAACCAAGAACAGCCCAGACATAACAGCGTAACGTAAGTGCCTGTGACAGTGTGCCTTACACCCGACCTGCTGCATCCACTTCGCCCGCAATACTGACTGCTGTGCTCCGCTGTTTGGTGTTGCGGTGCTGGCGCCATGAGAGACGACAGGGCAGAGACACTTTTAATTTTGTCAGGATGCTCTGGGGGGGGTTTGAACACCCCAAACCCCGCCCTTATCTACAGCCCTGGCGGTGGGGAAACCAAGGAACGTAGCCATTGTTCCCCCCCCGGCTACATGTACTATAAGATTAAAGGAGATTTCCACTTTTACTTTTTTTTCATAATTCACCCCCTACCAGTTTAAATGCATTTAATGGTAAGACCACGGTTATGTGGAAAGGTCCTTCTGCCTTTTTTGATGCATGTCAATATAATAAGCTATAGCACTGCAGCAATCAGCACTCAGCATTGCAATACTTGATTCATTAACATTTGGTAGATGAAATTTTGTAAGTGGCGCTGAGAAGATTACAAGTGTTAGAATCATTTAATTTTAATATTTTAAACTAAGGGCTTAAAATTAATGATAAGCACCATAGTTGTTGAGTGCTGCTTATATCTATTTTTTATGGAGTTCTCCCCCCTATGTACTTCAAGGCTTTCTAGATGAGATAGATTTACTAGCCTGAGGACCCAATGGTCTGTTAACAGCCTGCATGCCTGTCAGCACCACAACTGCATTTGGGATGGACATAACAGCAGCGGGCAGTCTGTGTGTGCGTAGACACTCTCCTTCACCCCTTTTTCCTTCCCACTCCTTGACGGAGCTTCATAACCAATCTGCTGGGGGAAGGGTGGAACTATTACTTTGCAACTTGGAAGATATAGTTCTAAAGAGCAGGGAGAGCAGCACTGTGCGAAGAACTGGAACTACAGGCCCCAAAAGGCAATGAGAGGAGCAGGGGAGATGGACTGTTTTATCATGTTGCCCAGGAAAGTTCGGGGCTTTTGGCGCTGGGCAGTGAGAGAGGACCTCTATGGCAGAACTTTCTGTTCTGGCCCATCTGGGACTTGTTAATGGGGAAACCTGCATCCAAAGTCACTAAAGCTCATTTTCAGGTATCAACATCAGCACCTACAGTCAGGTCCATGAATATTGGGACATCGACACAATTCTAATCTTTTTGGCTCTATACACCACCACAATGGATTTGAAATGAAACGAACAAGATGTGCTTTAACTGCAGACTTTCAGCTTTAATTTCAGGGTATTTACATCCAAATCAGGTGAACGGTGTAGGAATTACAACAGTTTGTATATGTGCCTCCCACTTTTTAAGGGACCAAAAGTAATGGGACAGATTAGCAATCATAAATCAAACTTTCACTTTTTAAGACTTCGTTGCAAATCCTTTGCAGTTAATTACAGCCTGAAGTCTGGAACGCGTAGACATCACCAGACGCTGGGTTTCATCCCTGGTGATGCTCTGCCAGGCCTCTACTGCAACTGTCTTCAGTTCCTGCTTGTTCTTGAGGCATTTTCCCTTCAGTTTTGTCTTCAGCAAGTGAAATGCATGCTCAATCGGATTGACTTGGCCATTGCATAACATTCCACTTCTTTCCCTTAAAAAACTTGTTGATTGCTTTCGCAGTATGCTTCGGGTCATTGTCCATCTGCACTGTGAAGCCCGTCCAATGAGTTCTGAAGCATTTGGCTGAATATGAGCAGATAATATTGCCCGAAACACTTCAGAATTCATCCTGCTGCTTTTGTCAGCAGTCACATCATCAATAAATACAAGAGAACCAGTTCCATTAGCAGCCATACATGCCCACGCCATGACACTACCACCACCATGCTTCACTGATGAGGTGGTATGCTTTGGATCATGAGCAGTTCCTTTCCTTCTCCATACTCTTCTCTTCCCATCACTCTGGTACAAGTTGATCTTGGTCTCATCTGTCCATAGGATGTTGTTCCAGAACTGTGAAGGCTTTTTTAGATGTTGTTTGGCAAACTCTAATCTGGCCTTCCTGTTTTTGAGGCTCACCAATGGTTTACATCTTGTGGTGAACCCTCTGTATTCACTCTGGTGAAGTCTTCTCTTGATTGTTGACTTTGACACACATGCACCTACCTCCTGGAGAGTATTCTTGATCTGGCCAACTGTTGTGAAGGGTGTTTTCTTCACCAGGGAAAGAATTCTTCGGTCATCCACCACAGTTGTTTTCCGTGGTCTTCCGGGTCTTTTGTTGTTGTTGAGCTCACTGGTGCGTTCTTTCTTTTTAAGGATGTTCCAAACAGTTGATTTGGCCACACCTAATGTTTTTGCTATCTCTCTGATGGGTTTGTTTTGTTTTTTCAGCCTAATAATGGCTTGCTTCACTGATAGTGACAGCTCTTTGGATCTCATATTGAGAGAGCACCTGTCAGGTTTTTATTGTTGTCTGTGCCCCATTAGGTAGATTCCCCCTCTCTATTTGTTCTGTCTACCATTAGCATGGAGAGTAAAAGCGAAAGAAAATCTGACATTTTGGGTTGTCTTTAGAACAGGAATAAAAGGAAAATCTTGCAATTTTCAGTTCAGTGGTGACCCTAGTGATGACCAGGGATTTGTAGGGATTTGCTCTCACTTCCTGTTTTTAATATGGGCCTGAAAGAGATCCAATGGGACACAGATGGAAAAATGACACTGGTAATAACCCTCCCTTACTCTATCCAAAATACTGTTAGTTCTACTTTAATACAGGCCTTTCTCATCTGGGGTTCTGTGGAACCCTAGGGTTTCTCCAGAGATTGATAGGGGTTCCTTGAGCAGTGGTTGATTAATCTACTACCTACAATGACCATCAATGCAAGGGGATATTTTTTCATTGACATACAATGTCCAATGTCACTTCTACATTGACTGCCAATGTGAAGGAGCTTTTTTTCACCCACTGTCAATGTAAAATGGCACTACAGTGACCACCAGGGACCCCTTTATATTGATGTTCGCCTTCTGCAACTTATTGATCTTGCCAGTGTATCATGAGCTGTAAAAGTATATTTTTTAGCAGGGAGACCTGGAAATTATTTCCTTAGGCATAAATCAGTTGAGAAAGGTTGGGTTGATGCAAAAAAAATCTGTTACTTGACTATATAAACAACTATGTTGCCTCCATATGATAATGAAAGATAGTATTGGGTATATGCTGTATGTATGTACCTTT
>BLSH010268517.1:1438043-1456234 GCA_018402905.1 Glandirana rugosa
TTATTTTATGTATTACCCTAATTTCTGTTTATATAGGTATGTACATGAGAAGAATAAAGTAAGTAATCATATAACGTTGTTAATGAAATAAGAAGAGTACATGTATGGATATATTTGTCTTTAATCCCATTATGTATTTTATTTATTATCTTTTATTAGATAAACTTTAGATGCTCCAGATGAAGCGCTAACACGCGAAACTAGTTGAGCCAACAACCATCATTCACCCCTCCAGTGGGAGTCCCGTCAGCGTACCTACGTGAACCTTACAGACACTATTAATATTGTTCACTAGCATGACTATATATATTGAATTATTGACACAGTGGGTCGCGGTAGGGCTGTCTGGTTGTAGGGAGAATCGTTCTCCTATCTGACCCACCAGGGAATACACCCATCAATTGATGGACCCCTGGGAGTCACATATGGATCTAGATAACATCTCTGTGAGATAGACTCTACAGCCTGGGATTATATATGTATTTTTTATTGAATTTTTAAGAAAGCAAACTGTATATTATGAGCATATGAATGCTATCATGTGTAACAAATAAAGTTTATTTTTATATATTTCATTAGACATGCCTAAAAAGTCCATTTTTTGACTAGAACACTAAATCTACTTAAAGGTAAACCTAGGATGTGGCATGCTTACCTGGTTTCACCACCATAGTTCCACCCTATGGTGTATAAGCTGCTCACAAAAACATTATAAATCATATGTCACTTTTATATTATATATGCCATTCTTTCTGCCCGGAAACTTGAGAATGTCCATGGCAACCAAAAAGTGTCCCTTTACGTCAAAAGTGGTTTTTGATCAGCTAGAAAACACCGATAGTAAATAAGAATCATTTGCAGAATTGAGTAATACTGATTTTTGGGGAAATTTATCATCAGACACTGAAAGTGACAACAGCTACAATTCTGCAACTGAGCAAATTTCAGTGTTTTTGGTTTGATTACATTATTGAATACATTTTATTACTATTACGTTATTATTTTTGATAATTATTTTTAGTTATTTATTATATTATAATTTATGATTTTATGTTTCAAACTTTATCATACCCGGGATGTCTACTAGACTCTTGTTTGGACAGATTTAAGTGAGTTATTCCTAAGAATTACAGGCCTACAATATAAAACGCCAAATTGCCATGCAAAATAATGTACCGCTTTCAGCACCAAACATCTGAAATAATCATACGCCAGGGAGGTTAAAAGAGAAACCTCCAGATGTATGTTGCGGCAAAGTCCCATTGCAGGGCTCCGAGGATGATGCAGCATCTGTATTTGTGTCAGAGACCTGAAGACAAGATCTGCAGTGATGAGGAGACCCTCCAGCAGTTACCAAACCAGCCTGGGAGATAGTCCTTGTTATTTGGCAATAGTCATCTCTTCTGATCTGGTATTAGTAGCATGGACAGGACATGTGGTTGAGTCCTTCTTTCTCACCACTTCCTCTTTTCAGTATCTTTTGCCACCAACCCCCATATCAGGAAGTGACATACAGCACATCATTTTACATTACAGTTTCATACTAGCAGCTAACAGTAGTACTTTTTGATGCAGTTAGGAAAAATACTCTTTCATTGGAGTCATTAGGTATGACCTCTGTGCCAAACAATTTTAGGGTACTGGTATCACTTTCAGGCTTCATGCACACTAGCATTTTTTTCAAGCTCCTAAAAGCTGTTATTAGCATTTGTTCTACTCTTAGAAGCTAAATAGTGTCATCCTATGTGTCCTTGAACACTTATCCAGTGTTTTTTCCAGCATTTTTTTAGCTTAAAAAATGCTAGTGTGCATGAATCCTTATGATGTAAGGGGAAATGCCTAGCCTGGCTTTTCTTCCTCAGTTAGGCATCTATGTTCACAAAATCTCATGGCTCTGATTGTCCTAGCAACATATATTAGGCCGCATGGGCAACTTAGCCCATAGACTACAATTTGTGTAGAACAGCTCATAAACTGTTTTATATTACATGTTTTACTACTGGAACGTTGGAATATATTTTGACCATGTGAGATATAATTGCACGCCCTACACTTCTTACACCACTAGGTACCCTGGATATTAGGGAATGTTGGCATATATCCAATCCTGTGTTTGGATGTTCTTAATTTTCTAGGGGCAATAATACTTTTGACATTTTTGGCCCTAAAGGTGGTTTAAATAAGGCACAATAAATATGGCAAGCTGCATACTAGTTTTACAGTAATTCTGCACATTACAAAAACAACGGAAAGATAAAAAGGGGGGAGAAAGGATCAGGATCGAATATACTTTCAACTGACCCATCCCAAATTGCTATAATATTGTCAATGTAGTGACTTTAATAAAGGTTGTTTAACCAAATGTACTGAGCTTCCCAAAAACCTATGAAAAGGTTTGCATAACTGGGTGCAAAACTTGTGCCCATAGCTGTGTCAACTCACTGGACATAATAGTTGTCCAAGAACTGAAAATAATTATGTTCCAGTGCAAACCTAGTGCAACTGGAATGAATTTGGACTGTAATGGGATTTTAAATAATGTCCTTTGGGGATGGTGATATGGTGCAATAGATATTGTGCAGGCATGAAGTCAAGAGCATAGCTGGACACTGGTAATTCAGTGTACATCTAGCCTGTACCCTTGCAAGCTTGGACCATATATGTATTAATGTGCCTTCCTTGTTGTCATATCTCCAGCAGGGAGGTGTAGTGGATATCTTCTGAAGTCATATATTCAACTTACAGTGGATACAAATTAGGACTTAGTGGAGTGGTTCCTGTATCATTTAGAAAATGTATAAAAGTAACAAGAGCAAAGAGCAGGCACCAAGAGGTTCCTCCAAGTTCTGTTCAGTGTACCTGGGGGCCCTCTGACCCAAGACACTGACCAAAGTGACCTCAATTTTTTCTTCAAGCTAAGCCCTAAATTTGCAGCAATCCAGCACCAGAATCATGGTTGAATAGAGGTTTTGAATCTTGTTGGATAAGAAGTGGAGGTCTATGTGGACAATACACCTATGATTGGGGCATCGAAAACAATTTGCATGATTTAGGCTTTAGTTTTGGCTCTTGCTCTTAAAGCCCGAACACACAGTACAACAATTGGCCAACAACGGTTGTCCAACAGCCTGTTGGCCGATAATCTGACCGTTAGTACGTACGATCCAACAGCCAATTTCCAAATGTTGGCCAACAGAAGTTGGCTGACAAGACTAGAAAACTTTTGTTGGCCAACAAGGCATTGGCTAATTGTTGGCTCGTGTGTACAGAAGTTGGCCAACAAAAAGTTGGAAGTGCAAACACGCATACTCGGAATCCAGGAAGTGTTCGGTCGTGTAAACCTGTCTTCCTTATTCACAAATCACATTCACCTGAACTTCCTCATTATACGCTCGTAACACGTCACTATGTTTGGCTTTGTTGGCCGATTACTTGACTACAGTCAGTACACTAGACACAACCGCCAACAGCCAATTTGGACAAAAGTTTTACGTTCGGTTAGCCAACAATCTGCACGTGTGTACGAGGTTTTAGCCATATGGTTAGTGTTATACACTTAAAAGGATCTAAACTCTGCATGCTATGCCCAAAAAATAGCAGGCAGAGTGGCAAAAAATAGCAGGTAGCTGTCATCTGATCTCTCCCCATTACATGTTTACTATACCGTGTTCCGTACTGTGGCTGTATGGAGACAGTCATCTTCTTCATCTCAGGGCCTCCAGGAGGAGGCAATCAATGAGCAGCCAGTACAGACATTACCAAATCTCACTCCAAATCTCCTGGGACTATCAGTCGGAGTTAGCACCCCTTTAGATTCAAAGCTAATTGAAATCTTTAATTTTAAAAATGTTTCAAATATAGTGGCAAGAAAATTTAAAAGAGCAAGATGGATTTTTTCCCCAAACACATTTTTAACAGCGAATGTGTTTTTTTTTAGAAAATTACATTCATCCCCAGATTGTTAGGCCTCATACACACGGGCGTATGAAAAAAAATAAGCAAAACGTCAGGCCCGACGTCAGGGAAAAATCTGCGTTTTTTTCAGCGTTTTGCATCGGAGTCAATGAGCGTTAATGCGCGTTAGTGAGCGTTGGCGTCAATAGGCGTTTTTTTGTTGAAAAAACATTCCTGCTATATTTTAACCTGAAAATGCCGGCGTTAGTGAGCGTTTTGCCAGCTAAGCGTCAAAAACGCCAAAACGATACAGCCTCAGAACGTGCTGGTACCGCATTCTATTTACAGCTTACTAACGCAGACGCCCTCTACAGCTCAAAAACGTCAGTGTTTTTATGGGGCCATTGAATAACATGGAGAGCTGCAAAAAACACTAAAAAACGTGGCTGTAAAAAACGCCCATGTGTATGAGGTCTTAAAAGCAAATGTAATTCTAAAGTACTTTCAAATGACATTCATTAAAGTGGTTGTAAACCTCAGACATGAAAAATGAACAAAGCATATCCCTCTATAGTGTGTGTCATTTCTGTCTGCTGCTTCATTCCACTGCTATAAACATGAGTCACTTCTGACAAATTTTCCTGACGCCAAGAGTAAAATGGTGACGGGAGGGATCTCCAGCTGATTGACAGCCTCAGCTCTGCTCCTGAGTGCTGTGTAAAACATGTTGTGCCAATTCCCTCCAATCAGCTCTCAGAGCTCTCCTCACTGATGTAAATTCAGCTCTCCACCCCCTGATTTTCAGAGCTGAGAGAAGCTGTGTAAATTCTGTACTCTGAATGTATGTAGAGAAAAGATAGCTGTAGGTAAACTGGTACATCTTGTTTCATCTCTGTTTATCACCCGAGGCCAGTCACTTCACTGGGTATTTGTGGGGGTTTACAACTACTTTAAAGTGGATGTAAACACGATCCATGAAATTTGAGCTGGGCACATATATCTGCAGAGTTTTCTTATCTCTCTTCAAAGCCCTGTGTCCCATAGCTTTGTCCTGCTCCATTTCTGTTATCAGCCTGACAAGTTTCCGTCACATTATAATAAAAGCAGCCGGAGTTATGTGTTGGGGAGGGAGCTATAAATAGATTAGCACCGTGCTGGTCACTGCAAGTTCAACATGGCACCTCATGGCAAAAAAATCTCTGAGGATCTGAAAAAAAGAATTGCTGCTCTACATAAAGATGGCCTAGGCTATAAAAAGATTGCCAAGACCCTGAAACTGAGTTGCAGAATGGTAGCCAAGAGCAGTTTAACAGGACAGGTTCCACTCAGAACAGGCCTCGCCATGGTCGACCAAAGATGATGAGTGCACATGCTCAGCCTCATATCCAGAGGTTGTCTTTGGGAAATAGAGGTATGAGTGCTGCCAGCATTGCTGCAGAGGTTGAAGGGGTGGGAGGGTGGGGGGTTTCAGCCTGTCAGTGCTCAGACCATACACCACACACTGCTTCAATTTGGTCTGCATGGCTGTCATCCCAGAAGGAAGCCTCTTCTAAAGATAATGCACAAGAAAGTCCTCAAACAGTTTGCTGAAGACAAGCAGACTAAGGACATGGATTACTGGAACCATGTTGTGTGATCTGATGAGACCAAGATAAACGTATTTGGTTCAGATGGTGTCAAGCGTGTGTAGCTCCAGGTGAGGAGTACAAAGACAAGTGTGTCTTGTCTACAGTCATGTATGGTGGTGTAAGTGTAATGGTCTGGGGCTGCATGAGTGCTGCCGGCACTGGGGAGCTAAAGTTCATTGAAGGAACCATGAATGCCAACATGTACTGTGACATACTGAAGCACAGCATGATCCCCTCCCTTCAGAGACTGGGCCGCAGGGCAGTATTCCAACATGATAACGAACCCAAACACACCTACAAGACAGCCACTGCTTTGCTAAAGAAGCCGAGGGTAAAGGTGATGGACTGGCCAAGCATGTCTCCAGACCTAAGCCCTATTGAGCATCTGTGGGGCATCCTCAAACGGAAAGGTCTCTAACATCCACCAGCTCCGAGATGGCGTTATGGAGGAGTGGAAGAGGACTCCAGTGGCAACCTGTGAAGCTCTGGTGAACTTCATGCCCAAGAGGGTTAAGGCAGTGCTGGAAAATAATGGTGGCCATACAAAACACTTTGGGTCCAATTTAGACATTTTCACTTAGGGGTGTACTCACTTTTGTTGCCAGCGGTTTAGACATTAATGGCTGTATGTCGAGTTATTTTGAGTGGACAGTAAATTTGCACTGTTATACAGGCTGTACACTCACTACTTTACATTGTAGTAAAGTGTAATTTCGTCAGTGTTGTCACATGAAAAGATAGAATAAAATATTCACAAAAATGTGAGGGGTGTATTCTCTTTTGTGAGATACTGTACACGTAAAACTTATATAGGGAGATGTGTTTCATCTCTGTGTATCACCTGAGGCTGGTCACTTCACTGGGTACATGTGAGGGTTTACATCCACTTTAAGTTATGGAATGTACTAAAAAATTTTGTGCAAATTTTCCCACGAATATTTGTGTAGCACGCTCTAGTGTGCTAGATGTAGACAGTTTTTTTTTGCAGAGTAAGCTGTACTGTAGGAAAATTTGACTTTGCTAAGAACCAGGACTGGGTTGAATCTGGGTCAAGGCTAAATGACTCAGGGAGGCTGGATGACTCAGCAAGCAGCATCTCTGGTGCCTTCCCCTGCTTTCTGGAACCATGAAGAAGCTTCCAGAAGTAGTGGGTGGAGGCTAGGAGGAGCTGTTTGACATATTTATGAGGTCCTTGACCAATCCTCAGCAAATGGGCTGGAAGGGGGCCTGTTTATCTCATAAATGTGCACGAGTCATGCCAGCAGGGCAGTCAGGTGGAAGATGGAGATGGAGTGCTGAGGAGGCTGTCGGGGCCCTTGCAGGGCGCCCCTAGTCTGGGGGAGGTGACCTCGGGCCTGGGGCTCAGGTTCCAGAAGGATCCCCCACAACACAGGGAGTAACCCCTACCTGGAGGCCCGGGTGCTAGGAAAGGACAGCGGGAGCAGGTCAGCATGTCAAGAAGATCTCCTGAGAAGTCAGCCAGGTGGGCTGGTGAGTGATCAGTCTGGGAAGACTGTGGAGAAAGTGTCAGTCTGAGAGTACTGAGGAGAGTAGCCAGGAGGGCTAGTAAAAGGGGCAGCTGCAGCCAGGAGGGCAAGTAGTGCCTGAAGAGGTGGTGCTGAGATCAGTAGCCACAGGGATGTAGGCTGGACAGTGACTTTTTGCTACTCACTCAAAGGGACCTCGGGTTCTGGCCTATAACAGGCTGTTGCTCTAAGTCTGACTGAGTGCTTTCTGTCAGATCAACAAACTGTGTGCCAACTGGAGTTCTGCAAACAAGTGTGCTGGAGGACATGAGAAGTGAATATAGACTGTATATAGGAGAAGTTGTTCCTGAAGTTGTTTGAAGTCAGATGGGCATCCCATAATTCCCAATCCCTATCCAAATTCAAATCCCTCAATAAAACAAAAAACAAAGCACTGGACTGTTCTCTGACTCTGGAGTGCCTGTGGATATTTGGTGTGTCTGGCTGTGCAAGATGGGGATCCCATTCTACTTGCGGTTCCTTAGGGTGTGCGGTACCTTTATATGAATGTTCATTTGAAAATCTATTAGCATATGGCCAGCTTTACACTACAGATATAGAGCTTTGAGGCTGTAGGAGTACCTATGTACCCTTAAGCCTCGTACACACGTGCAGATTGTTGGCCAACTGAACGTCCAACTTTTGTCCAAATTGGCTGTTGGCGGTTGTGTCTAGCGTACTGACGGTAGTCAAGTAATCGGCCAACAAAGTCGACCGTAGTGACATGTTACGAGCGTATAACAAGGAAGTTCAGGTGAATGTGATTTGTGAATTAGGAACACAGGTTTACACGATGAACACTTCCTGGATTCCGAGCATGCGTGTTTTCACTTCCAACTTTTTGTTGGGCCAACTTCTGTACACACGAGCCAACAATTGGCCAATGCCTTGTTGGCTTTCTAGTCTTGTCAGCCAACGTCTGTTGGCCAACAATTGGAAATTGGCTGTTGGATTGTGCGTACTAACAGTCAGATTATCGGCCAACAGGCTGTTGGACAACGGTTGTTGGGCAATTGTTGTACCATGTGTATGGGCCTTTAGAGTGCATTGCTATTTTTCAGAAAAAATAACCTAGAAAAGCCATTTTTTAGATGTTCTCTACTAACACAGTAAATCTTCATTTTTTTGAGTTCAGGTCCACTTTAACAAGTATGACAGGTTTACATTAAATAGATAAATGAGCACCCAATGCAAGAACAGTGACCAAGCTTTTATATTTAGCATTTTAGAGAAAACTGTAGCCAGCAGTTTGGGGTTACTGAGAATAAAAACGGATCTATCATACACAACCTACGTCATAAATGTTCTGGGGGGCATTGAAAGGAGTAACTGTTCTACTGTTTGTTATCCAGTTAAACATGAAAACCTAGCACATAGGACACTAGGGATATTAGGTAAAGTTAAGCTACTTTTCTTATAGATCCCAGGCACACGATTATTTATCCTGCCATAAGCAGATAGTGACGTATTAACAAAGGTATTTGCTGAAGTAGTAATAAGACACAGAAAACAGGTTAAAACATAACTCAAGGCAAATGTTAAAAAAAAAATAACCTTTTAGGTGTATGTGTTGTAAATTCTGTGTGTTACAAAAAACTGCTTACTGCATTTTTGGTGCAGTTTCCATCAAAACACACCTTCTACAGCGATGAATGGTAAAACCAACTCACTAAATCATACTAAAGCACTATGCCTTATTATATGATTTTTGTTTCATCATTTTCATCATCATTTGTTGCATCTCACTGTTGCTGATCTCCTGCTGTCTCTTTCCAGCTATTTCTTGTCTACATGCATGCGGTAGCACATTTGAGAATCAGGGGCTGAGTATTTTCGCCCTATAATAGGAGTCCCTGTTCAAGTCCCTAACCAAGGACTTTCATGGCAGGATAACAAGATATTATTTGATTGAAAACTGCAGATTTATAAATATTGAAAATGATTTTTGAAACACTCACATATACCCAGTGAAGTGAACAGCCTCAGATGATACAAATCTCCCTACATGAGTTTTACATGTATATCTGCTCTCCTCAGCTGTATATACTATTTAGAAAGTGCACATTTTGCTAAAGATTTTCTCTTCCTGTTCAGTACTGGAAGTGAAGTCTGGGCATAGAGCCAAGACAGCTGATTGGAGGAAAGGCACACATCCCCACTCTACATAGACAAAGGAAGGAAGGAATGTGCAGAGCTGTGCTGTGAGAAGGCAAGCTCTTTGCTAATCTATTTATAGCAACCTCCCACAACACAAATTTCAGACTGCTTTTATCTCCTGTGTCCGAGAGCTTGTCAGAAGTTATCAGGCTGATAGCAGAGCTACGGAGCAGGAGAAAGCCACGGGACTCAGTGCTTTGAAGAGAGATAAGAACACACTACAGATATACAGTATCTCCCAAAAGTGAGTACACCCCTCACATTTTTGTAAATACAGTATTTTATTCTATCTTTTCATGTGACAACACTGAAGAAATGACACTTTGCTACAATGTAAAGTAGTGAGTGTACAGCTTGTATAACTTATAACTTATAAATTTGCTGTCAACTCAAAATAACTCAACACACAGCCATTAATGTCTAAACCGCTGGCAACAAAACTGAGAACACCCCTAAGTGAAAATGTCCACATTGGGCCCAATTAGCCATTTTCCTTCCCCAGTGTCATGTGATTTGTTAGTGTTACAAGATCACAGGTGTGAATGGGGAGCGGGTGTGTTAAATTTGTTGTTATCACTCTCTCATACTGGTCACTGGAAGTTAAAAATGGCAACTCATGGCAAAGAACTATCTCAGGATCTGAAAAAAAGAATTTTTGCTCTACATAAAGATGGCCTAGGCTATAAGAAGATTGCCAAGACCCTGAAACTGAGCTGCAGCATGGTGGCCAAGACCATACAGCGATTTAACAGGACAGGTTCTGCTCAGGACAGGCCTCGCCATCATACACCAAAGAAGTAGAGTACACGTGCTCAGCGTCATATCCAGGGGTTCTCTTTGGGAAATAGACGTATGAGTGCTGCCAGCATTGCTGCAGAGGTTGAAGAGGTGGGCGGTCAGCCTGTCAGTGCTCAGACCATACGCCGCACACTGCATCAAATTGGTTTGCATGGTTGTTGTCCCAGAAGGAAGCCTCTTCTAAAGATGATGCACAAGAAAGTCCGCAAATAGCTTGCCGAAGACAAGCAGACTAAGGACATGGATTACTGGAACCATGTCCTGTGGTCTGATGAGAACAAGATAAACTTATTTGGTTTGGAAGGTGTCAAGCGTGTGTTGGGGCAACCAGGTGAGGAGTACAAAGACAAGTGTGTCTTGCCTACAGTCAAGCATGGTGGTGGGAGTGTAATGGTCTGGGGCTGCATGAGTGCTGCCGGCACTGGGGAGCTACAGTTCATTGAGGGAACCATGAATGCCAACATGTACTGTGACATACTGAACCAGAGCATGGTCCCCTCCCTTCGGGGACTGGGCCACAGGAAAGTATTCTAACATGATAACGACCCCAAACACATCTTTAAGAGGACCACTGCCTTGCTAAAGAAGCTGAGGGTAAAGGTGATGGACTGGCCAAGCATGTCTCCAGACCTAACCCCATCTTTAAATGGAAGGTGGGGGAGTGCAAGGCCTCTAACATCCAACAGCTCTGTGATGTCGTCATGGAGGAGTGGAAGAGGACTCCAGTGGCAACCTGTGAAGCTCTGGTGAACTCCATGCCCAAGAGGGTTAAGGCAGTGCTGGAAAATAACTGTTATACAAGCTGTACACTCACTACTTTACATTGTAGCAAAGTGTAATTTCTTCAGTGTTGTCACATGAAAAGATAGAATAAAATATTTACAAAAATATGAGGGGTGTTCTCACTTTTGTGAGATACTGTATGTGCCCAGCCCCAATTTTCATGAATCGGGTTTACATCCACTTTAAGCCTTATGCCTGTAATTCTATTTTCAAATGCCAAAATCTTCATTGCTCACTGAAATCCGTGCATTTGACAGATGAATCCAAACAGGTAGAGCTTACCATCCACAGGAGGTAAGGCTTAACCCCTTCCCACCGCCCCTCCCTGGTTCTCCACTGTGATTGGCTGCTACAGTGGTCACATGATTAGAATCTCTTGATCGCAAGAATGCATCGGGAGCTTTCTGTGACATTTTAGTTACTGTGGTGGGAACATACAAGGAACGTGTATTCAGCACAGAAAATATGTTCAACTTGGATTCATACATACGACCGCTCAGTGTCCACCCAGAGACCACATATGTGCATACAGCCGGCAGGGACAGGTTAAAACAGTATTAACCTAAAACAGAATTGTATTATATTGCAGCTTACCAATACTGAGATGTTCTGACTGTATTCATTTTCTTTTTTTTAACCACTTGCCGACCACCGACCGCAGTCTGACGGCGACAGAGTGGCTCGTTATCGCAAACAGCCGTTGACGCTGTATGACGGCGGCTGCAATAACTAGTGCTGTGAGCGCGCGCGCGCCGCTGGAGGCGCGCTCACTGTGTCCGTGGGGGCCAATGAGCGGGTAGAGCGGACTCGATCGCTGCCGGCTACCCGCGATGGCTCCCCCACAGTGAGAGAACGGAGATCCGTGTAAGTAAACCAGATCTCCATTCTCATAGAGGGGGAAGGGCTGTGATCACAGGCTTCCTCTATATGGAAGCCGTGATCACTCCCTTCCCCCAGCCAGGGCAGCCCCCATACAGTAAGAACACGCCCAGGGAACACAGTTAAACCTTAGAGCGCCCCCTGCAGGTTAACCCCTTCACTGCCAATGGCATTTACACAGTAATCAGTGCATTTTTATAGCACTGATCGCTGTATAAATGCCAGTGGTATCAAAAAATTGTCAAAATGGTCAGAGATGTCCGCTGCAATATCGCAGTACCGCTAAAAATGGCAGATCGCCGCCATTACTTGTAAAAAAGAAAAAATAAATAAAAACCCCAGAAATTAATTCTCATCGTCCGTAAACACGACAACTTTTGCGCAAACCAATCAATAAACGCAGATTGCAATTTTTTTTACCAAAAATATGAGGAAGAATATAAATCGGCCAAAACTGATGGAAAAAATTGTTTTTTTATTTTTTTTTTTTTTGGATTTGTATTTTAGCAAAAAGTAAGAAATTTGGGTTTTTTTTGCAAAATTGTCACTCTTCTTTTGGTTATAGCGGGGATCAAAAATGACTCAGTGGTGATCAAATACCACCAAAAGAAAGCTCTATTTGTGGGAAAAAAAGGACGCAAATTTTGTTTGGGTACAACGTCGCACGACCGCGCAATTGTCAGTTAAAACGATGCAGTGCCGAATCGCAAAAAGTGCTCTGGTCCCAAAGTGGGAAATCCTTCCGGGGCTGAAGTGGTTAAGCGTTTTTTTCCACTATTTTCACCTTTTGATCCTGCCAGTAAGTCTTTTATTTTTTAACTTTAACAGACCAAGTTGTCCAGCAAAAGTGCCCATTAAAGGTCTGAGACAAGCCATTTAACACGGACAGGGGGTGCTTACAATGATCGATTTTTTTTTCTCTCATTTATCTCAAAAGGGGAAAAAAACAGTTTGCTGTGACTTCTTAAAAAGTATAAGTTAGTGTTTGGCTTTAATGTGTTAGTTAAAGTGGTTGTATGCCTCAAACATGAACAAAGCACGTATAGTGTGTATATGTCTCAATAAGGAGCACTAAGTGTCATTTCTGTCTGCTGCTTCGTTCCTCTATCAGCATGAGTCACTTCTGACAAGTTTTCCTGACACCTAATTGACAGCCTCAACTCTGTTTCTGTGTGCTGTGTGAAAGGGGGGGGGGGGTCCCTGCCCTCCAGCCAGCTCTCAGAGCTCTCCAAAATGTATTTCAGGTCTCTGCCCCCCTTTTTTTCTGGCAGCTCAGACAAGCTTTATAAATTCTGGACTTTGAACAGATGTAGAGAAGAGAATACTGCAGATAAACAGGTACAACTTAAGTGGGAGGATTTGTTTCATCTGTGTATCACCTAAGGCCAGTCACTTCACTGGGTACATGTAAGGGTTTACATCCACTTTAAATACATCTAGATCTGCTAGTGCATCTAGCACTATGCTCCCCCTAGACTGAGAACGCAGCTGCCCAAGGATGGATCTGAATAATCTTCCATGCAGAGTGGAGACACCCTAAGACAGGTTATGTGTTACTGGTCAGATTACCAGATAAAAAAGAAAAAAAATCCTAAAAGAAAAAAAAAAGAGAGAAAACTAAAGCAGCCATCAAATTTAGGGACTAGTTCATTGCAATATATTACATTTTTGTTACTGCTTTTGTCTTGGCTTTCACAGAAGGTAAGGTCCCATGTACAGTCTGGACCTAGGAATCCCGAGTTTGAAGCTGGACATAGTTAGGTGGTGCCTGGACATCAGCGCCCGTGTTATCTAGAAAACATTTTAGGCCAGCTCAAGTTCAATTTATTTTTCCTAAAATTTCAACTGTGCCAAGCTGAAATATTGTCACAAAAAAAAGTTAATAAAATGTTGGAAATAATAACAGTTCTGCCTACAAATTGCTTTCTTTGCTGAGGGGAAAAGTGAATTTAAAACAAAGAGAAGTTGCTGAACAAGAGATTATATTTTAGGTTAACAGGTGCAAGGTCTGGAAAATGCTAGGTAGTACATGAAATAGAATCATAGCACAGGTGGCTGGCACGAAAAGCAATAAACAGTACATAATGTAGCTTACATATAAAAGGTCCTTCACCCAGAAATAACACTCAGCGCCACTCTCTTCTTCTCCTGTTCCCCCTAGCCTGCTATAAAATCAACTAGTGATAATCTCTATGCAAAACACAATATCTACTAAAACTACTAAAAGAATAGGACCATAAGTAACCCAATGTGTTAACAGTGGCTGCTCACACTGTGCTGTGTTCCCACATCAACCTTAAAAGTGATTCAAATAGTGTCGTCGCTGTCATGCAACTACACTATATTGTCAAAAATATTGGGACACCTGCCTTTACCTGCACATGAACAATGGCATCCCAGTCTTAGTCCGTACGGTTCAATATTGAGTTGGCCCACCCTTTGCAGCTATAACAACTTCAACTATTCTGGGACACAAGGTTTAGGAGTGTGCTATGGGAATGTTGACCATTCTTCCAGAAGCGCATTTGTGAATTCAGGCACTGATGTGGAATGAGAAGGCCTGGCTCACAGTCTCCGCTCAAATTCATCCCAGAGGTGTTCTATCGGGTTGAGGACAGGACTCTTTGCAGACCAGTCAAGGTCCTCCACCCCAAACTCATTCATCTATGTCTTAATGGACCTTGCTATGTGCAATGGTGCGCAGTCATGTTGGAACAGGAAGGGGCCATCCCCAAACTGTTCCCACAAAGTTGGGAGCATGAATTTGTCCAAAATGTCTTGTTATGCTCACTGGAACTAAGGGGCCAGGCCCAACCCCTGAAAACATCCCCACACTATAATCCCCCCTCCACCAAATGATGATGCACAAAGCTAGGTCCATAGGGTCCATATACAGTATCTCACAAAAGTGAGTACACCCCTCACATTTTTGTAAATATTTTATTATATCTTTTCATGTGATAACACTGAAGAAATGACACTTTGCTACAATGTAAAGTAGTGAGTGTACAGCTTGTATAACAGTGTAAATATGCTGTCCTCTCAAAAATCACTCAACACACAGCCATTGGTGTCTAAACTGCTGGCAACAGAAGTTAGTACACCCCTAAGTGAAAACGTCCAAATTGGGCCCAATTAGCCATTCTCCCTACCCGGTGTCATGTGACTCGTTAGTGTTACAAGGTCTCAGGTGTGAATGGGGAGCAGGGGTGTTAAATTTGGTGTTATCACTCTCACTCTCTCATACTGGTCACTGAAAGTTCAACATGGCACCTCATGGCAAAGAACTCTCTGTGGATCTGAAAAAAAGAATTGTTGCTCTACATAAAGATAGCCTAGGCTATAAGAAAGCTGCCAAGATCCTGAAAATGAGCTGCAGCATGGTGGCCAAAACCATACAGCGGTTTAACAGGACAGGTTTCACTCAGAACAGGCGTCGCCATGGTCGACCAAGGAAGATGAGTGCACATGCTCAGCGTCATATCCAGAGGTTGTCTTTGGGAAATAGATATATGAGTGCTGCCGGCATTGCTGCAGAGGTTGAAGGGGTGGGGGGTCAGCCTGTCAGTGCTCAGACCATACGCCGCACACTGCTTTAAATTGGTCTGCATGGCTGTCATCCCAGAAGGAAGCCCACAAACAGTTTGCTGAAGACAAGCAGACTAAGGACATGGATTACTAGAACCATGTCCTGTGGTCTGATGAGACCAAGATAAACTTCTTTGGTTCAGATGGTGTCAAGCGTGTGTGGTGGCAACCAGGTGAGGAGTACAAAGACTGCCGGCACTGGGGAGCTACAGTTCACTGAGGGAACCATGAATGCCTACATGTACTGTGACATACTGAAACAGATGGTAATCTTTGGCCATGGTCTGAGATGGGCACAAATTATGTATGGTGGTGGAACTCACTTGGCCTTCATCTGTAACGAGAAGTGTAAGAATACACAATATTATTTATAAAGAAAGAAATTAACATACCAACTGCACACTAATTGCAATATGTTACTGGTGGTGGAACTCACTTATTGATATATGAAATAACATATACAAACAATTTCACGGGATTTGGCACTCCTCAGAGAGTTCTTTGCCATGAGGTGCCATGTTGAACTTCCAGTGACCATTATAAGAGAGTTAGAGCGATAACACCAACATTCACACCTGAGATCTTGTAACATTAACGAGTCACATGACACCAGGGAGGGAAATTGGCTAATTGGGCCCAATTTGGACATTTTCACTTATTAGTGTACTCACTTTTGTTGCCAGCAATTTAGACATTAATGGCTGTGTGTTGTCACATGAAAAGATATAATAAAATAATTACAAAAATGTGAGGGGTGTACTCACTGTTGTGAGATACTGTAATTTCGCAAGGAAGACCCATAGAGGCCACAGCATTATGGAGGGAGCCAAAAGAGGAGGAGAAAAAGAATGAGCATCACTCATTCATAAAAATGAGTGATGTCCCATTCATGATTCAAACCATAGGGAATCCTTGTTGTAAAATAAAAAATCCAAAAAATTCCAGTTTACCCAGCAGTTTGAACATATCTCCCCCTCTTTTGGGTGGACAAACTTTTTCCAGAATCTGTACTTCAACAGCACCACAACAAAAATTGCCCCCGAAATGCAACCACATAGTAGGCTGTGTAGTTGGTGGACTAAAGAAACTAGAGGATAAAGAATTGCCCAATGTGGGCGCTCTTCTAGGGACAATATTGACACCTTCACTAAGGAGGCTAGCACAGATCTGGTTCTCAAAGAGAACGGGTAGGTGTTTGTTAATCATTTTTTAAATCTCACTGTATTCCAAACTGCATGGTGTCATCAGTGTAAGTTTAGTTTTAGTGAATTGCTGTTTTGTACAATCCCTATTTTTGTTAACCTTTAGTAGATCCTCACAGCATCTAGAAGATGCTATGGTCATAGCCCTATCCAACATCCATTTGGAATAACCTCTTTGTAAAAAGTGATGGTCTCAATTTCGCCATTAATAGGGTATTGCAGAAAGTGGTTTTCTATATAGGTCAGTATTAACTTTGTATCCATCATTGCATCGCCGAACATCCAAAAAGCAAATTTCCTTTTTGTTTGCTTGGCCAGTAAATTTAAAATTTCTATCATTGGCATTTAGAAAAATAACTCCAAGTTGCCCATGCATTCGTTAACTACAAATAACAAGTCGTCTATGTAGCGATGGAAAGTTTTAATGTATTGTCTAAAAGGGTTACTGTTCCCAAAAATGCTATGCTGTTCCCACCAACCCATATACAAGTTGGCGAGGGAGGGCGAGAATTTGGCCCCATCGCAGCACCGCACTTTTGTAAATAGTACTCCCTGTTAAATGTAAAAAAAATGTGGGTTAACATATATTCTAAAACATCTAAGATGGGCAAACAAGTTTATACTACAAGTTCAGTAAAATGTTCTAGATAGAAATTAAGACACTTGAATAGCTAACTCGTGTGGAATAAACGAATAGAGGCTGCTTTCTTGCTGTGGCCTCTATGGGTCTTCCTTACGAAATGATATGTGTAAAAACATCCCCATTATAATTCATGCAATATTTTTCTGTTTTTTTCTAGTCTTTTGGGTGGTTACTATGTAGGTTGGCGATTATCCATCTAAGTAATGGGAGACTTTTATCAGTTATACCGGTTCTCCTCAATTTGCTGTTATCTATACCACCCACTAGGCTTCATGCAGTTATTTTCTAGGTTTTTATTCTCATATTTGTGGTTCATTCTTCCTTCCCACATCTGAGAGTGACATGTTCTGAAATGGCTGTTTATAATTGAAAATACTCTGTATATGTTTTCTTTTTTAGAACTTATAGAAGCCGGTCAGAGATATTTGATTGTCTTTATTCTGCTGCAAAGATGTGGGAAGATGAGAAGAATCAATCAATCATATGTTTATATTGGTTTTATATAATTGAAAATTAGGGGGCCAGGAAAATTTTTCAGGTCATCTGTATGGCAAATTAACACTTTTCTAGACATACATATATACAGTATACAGTGAGGAAAATAAGTATTTGAACACCCTGCTATTTTGCAAGTTCTCCCACTTAGAAATCATGGAGGGGTCTGAAATTGTCATCGTAGGTGCATGTCCACTGTGAGAGACATAATCTAAAAAAAAAAAATCCAGAAATCACAATATATGATTTTTAAACTATTTATTTGTATGATACAGCTGCAAATAAGTATTTGAACACCTGTCTATCAGCTAGAATTCTGACCCTCAAAGACCTGTTAGTCTGCCTTTCAAATGTCCACCTCCACTTAATTTATTATCCTAAATTAGATGCACCTGTTTGAGGTCGTTAGCTGCATAAAGACACCTGTCCACCCCATACAATCAGTAAGAATCCAACCACTAACATGGCCAAGACCAAAGAGCTGTCCAAAGACACTAGAGACAAAATTTTACACCTCCACAAGGCTGGAAAGGGCTACGGGGAAATTGCCAAGCAGCTTGGTGAAAAAAGGTCCACTGTCGGAGCAATCATTAGAAAA
>BLSH010268517.1:1517115-1545310 GCA_018402905.1 Glandirana rugosa
ACGTAGGTGGATCCATTCATACTAAGATTTTATTTTTTGTAGTGGTATGAAGAGAAAATAGATGGAGTCGAGGTCTTCTAAATGGGTGACTAACTACACTTATTGGGATTTTTTTTTTTTTTTTTACCAAAGACATGTAGCAGAATACATTTTGGCTTAAATATATGAAGACATTTTTGGTATTTTTTTCATTTATATAGCAAAAAAGTTAAAACCCAGTGGTCATCAAATACCACCAAAAGAAAGCTCTGCTTGTGTGAAAAAATGATATAAATTACATTCGGGTAGTGTTGCATGACTGAGCAATTGCCAGTTAAAGGAGAAGAGTGCTGAATAGCATAAAATGACCTGGCCATGAAGGGGGTAAATCTTCTGGAGCTGAGGTAGATAAAAGAGAAGTATGGTGATGTTTTTTATTTTAGAATCATACTTACCTAGGTGGATGCAGCATTGGTCCGATGCTGCATCTGTACCCCGCTGGCTCTAAGACTAAGAACCGAGCGAACACTGCTGATCGCTCAGTTCTCACAGCTCCCCTAGCAGTGAGCTGGTGACCGTGGAGGGGGCAGGATTGGCCGGCTCAGACTCTCAGCGGCTTGCTGAGAGGCCGAGCTGGGTGCTGGTCCAGGCATGTAGGCGGATCCCGACTCCATTATCGCAATCTTGCCTGGAACGGCTTTGTGATGTCAGCCGACAGCGGACTTCAGCCCGTTGTCTGCTGAAAGTGGGTCAGAGGAGTGCAGAACGGACTGCACTCCTGTAATCCACAGGGGAAGTACAGCCAAACAAGCTTTGGCTGTACTTCTCCTTTAATGACTACATAGCTAGGTGTAATGGCAGTATTTTATATCTGTCTACACTTCTGCTTACAATAGACTCCTAGTTTTGTAAGGTTGTGCCATCGATTTCACAAACTACTAAAGGGTACACTGGTATTGGCAAAGGTTTTAACTGACTGTGTGTGTGAGCTGTCTTCCTCCAGCTATGCTTGTGTAAACAGAATTGCTCAAAACAGCAACTTTCAGATAACGTGGTGTTCACAGTACATCATTTATTGGTAAATACCCCCCAATTTATTAAATAAAGTGATGAAATCAGCTATTCAAGTATATCTTTATCTTTGTAATGGAGTCTACAAGTATATTCATTTATTTGCACGCATTTCAACATTTCTTTTTTGTTTTTAATTTTTAGATTGCAGTCATGGAGACCTTGGACAAAGCTGTAAATGGATATATAGATAATTTACTGGGACCAAGAGGTGAGAAGTGTACAGTATTTAAATATTTCATGTGTAATCACATTAGATGTGCGCTTTCCACTAAAACTTTATAGATTAGCTGAAACCAAGAACAAGAATGTCATTATCTCAGCTTGGCATTCCCTAGATGTGGTGTGCTTAGGTGCTGCAGTAATTTAGATAGAGCCTATCTCATCTCCTAGCTGGAGCTTCGGCATCATCCAGCGCTTTCCTCTCCAGCCTTACTGTTCCTGACCCACCCCCTTCATTGATTGTATCTCAGTTCTGCCAATCATGGAGGTTCAGAATATAGAATCACAGATACCCAGTGATGACATCACATGTTGTAAATTAAAGTGATTGTAAAATCTCCATGTTTTTTTTTTTAAATAACAAACATGTTATACTTATCTCCTCTGTGCAGTGGATTTGCACAGAGCAGCCCAGATCCTCATCTTCTCTGTTCCCTCTTATGCTCTCCTTGCCCCTCCCTCCTGTCAAGTGCCCCCACAACAAGCAGCTTGCTATGGGGGGGGCACCCAGGCCAAACTGCAGCTCTGTGTGTCCATTCAGACACGGAGCTGCCGTTCGGCCCCTGTCCCCTCTCTCTCTCTTGATTGGCTAACTGACTTTGATTGACAGCCGTGGAAGCCAATGGCGTTGCTGCTGTGTCTCAGCTAATCAAGAGGGAGAGTCCCAGACAGCCAAGGGACTCATGGACATCACTGGATAGAGATGGGGCTCAGGTAAGTATCAGGGGGCTGCTAAACACAGAAGGCTTTTTATCTTATTGCAAAGAATGACAAAATATGAGCAAACTAAACTTCAGATGTAAATCTGTGTAATTGTAGTTATCTTTGCAGCTGCCATATAAATAATGCTGCTCCATGAACTTCTTATTGCCACCTTCTCTCACTGCCTGTCAAAACTGTGTCAGTCCCAGTGAAGGCAATGGGGTTGACTTAATAACGACTAATAGGCTGTTCACTTTGCAAGGGAAGTTAGTAAGTTACCCTTTGCAGGGGGATTTGCCTCAGAACTTAGTGAATGAGGTAAAGCTCCACTAACTTCCATCATCCAATCATGTGCAAGTACAAATGCTGTTTTTATTTACCTTGCACATGATTGGGTATTCTTTGCACAGTGAAACTTCACCACATTTCCATTGCAAAGTACACGATCTACAGTAGGTGCCTTTAGTAACTCAACCCCAGTGAGTAGTCTGATGATAGCAATGCTGGGCTAGAGCTTCATGTTGGTGGTGCAAAGGTAAGTATTTTACAGACAGGGCCCTTTTCTGACTTACCGTATTCTTCAGGGAGAAATACTTCTTAGTTTTGTATGTTTTAATACAGCGGATTAAAGCAATAATAAACCCAAAACAAAAATGTAATATTTTGCAGCTTACAAATTATTAGATGTGGTGGCTGCATTAGTTTTCTTTTTTAGGCCTTTTTCCCCTGTGTGTCACCTGGTTATCTGGCCAGTAACACACCTATTGTAATTAGCGAGACACTCCTCTGGAGGAATGAGAGCAGGAGGCACAGCAGACAGCAGCATTGTCAATCTTTGGTGGGAGGGGAAGTGTTGTACTGTTAAATCCACATTGATCATTGTAAGCACCCCCACTAGTGTTAAATGATTTGTCTAATCTCTGTAACTGATACAGCCTGCTGAAGAGCTTGTTCTGTTGAAGAACAGCAGACTTACTGGCTGGATCACCAGAGGAAAATAGAAAAAAGCCTAAAAAACAAAATGAATGCAGCCATCACATCTAAGAATTGGTAAGCTGCAATATATTAAATGTTTGCTTGCTTTTGGGGTTAATACTGCTTTAATACAGAGTACTCTTTAGCTTTTGATTTGTTTTTGTTGGCTGTTGCGTGTGTGCGTCTCCCTGAACTCACACTGACTACCATCGGGATCACACAGCCACACAGATGTCCAATTGGGAACATCGGCTGTGTCCATGCAGCCACTGAGTCCCAATTGACATGAATGGGACTGCCTGCATGTGGATGTACAGAACACCTGTCCATCCCATGCAGACAAAACACAGCCCTTACACGGGTGTACACTAAGCATGCCCATGTGAACGAAGCTTTAGCAGCAATAAACCGTTTATAAACGACTTGACTTTTATAAATATTATTTAGATTGGGTGGCTACCTTTGCTGTATTGGTTGTCATTGCCAAAAGAACTATCTTCTAGTTAGAAATCAAAATACGACAAGTCTGGTAATGTCATGAATGTTATCAACGACATCCACAGGGATCTAGATCAGATTTGCAGCTGACTTTTAACATTAAGGCCTCATACACACTGGCGTTTTTGAAGCCACGTTTTTTAGCGTTTTTGCAGCTCTCAGTGTTATTTAATGGCCCCATAAAAACGCCAGCGTTAGTGAGCTGAAAATAGAACCCACGGCCAGCGCGTTCCGAGGCTGTAGCGTTTTGGCATTTTTGACACTGAGCCGGCAAAACGTGCACTAATGCCGTACCGACGTTAACCAGCGTTTTTAACGCCGGCATTTTCAGGTTAAAAAATGGCAGAGGAATATTTTTTCAACCAAAACACCTATTGACGCTGAGGCTCATTAATACCAATGCAAAATGCTGAAGAAATCGCGTTTTTGACGCCGATTTTACCATGACGTCAGGCCCGACTTTTTGCTTATTTTTGTTAATACACCCGTATGTATGAGGCCTCAGGCCTCATGCACACAGGACGTTATTTGACTGTTTTACAGCAGCCGTTTTTAGCTGCAGACGTTTTTTTTCTACAGTCAATAAACCACCCATCAGTGAGGTTTCTGAGCTGTAAAAAGAAATTTATCAGCTGTGAAAACGTTCAGACGCCCAAAAATGCTCAATAACGCCACTCACTAACGTTTTTGGATGTTTTGTTATTCATTGAAAAAAAAAAGAAAAAAAAATGCTCAATAACGCTCTCACTAACGTTTTTGGACGTTTTGTATCCATTGCAAAAAAAGAAAAAAAAATGCTCAAAAACGCCAGCGCTAAAAAACGCTCAATAACGCGGCTCACCAACATTTTTGGACGTTTTGTATCCATTGAAAAAAAGAAAAGGGGAAAAAAAAAAATGCTCAAAAACACCAGTGCTGAAAAACGCTCAATAATGCTCATTACCGCCCAATAACGCCGCCGCAAAAATGCTCAAAAAAGCTGAAAAAAAACCACTGATAAGCTACTGACGTTTTTTTAACGTCCTGTGTGCATGAAGCCTTATTCTTGGTCACACAGTTTGTGGCTTCCCTGCATAATCACACAAACTGATAAATGATAGGAAGAGTTCTCATAGTGTGCTAATAACAAGTATGTCCCCAGGAGTTCAAGAGACGATCATGCTTTCCACATGGAAGCATCTGCTTGAACTTCGTTGGGCTCCTGTGCTTTTTCTTCCCTCAGTATGCTGCTATGCAGAACTTTGATTCATTGACCTACTACTGCAATTGTAGAGCTATCATGCTGGCAAATGGTATTTTTCAAATTGCATTGCCTTTTTCCTTTGTTCTGTTCAGCTGGTTGCTGGGAAAATGAAGATCTGTAAGGAAAGACCTAGCACTAGTGGCTTAGCACCAGCAGTACATAGTATGTAGGATGCTGTCCAACATTTGATCATTTTCTTTACTGTTTAAATAAGTATCAGCGTTGGAAAGTTAGAGCAATGTTTTCCAACCTCTTTCAGTCAAGGGACCCTTTAGAATTGCACACAATCCTGGGGCATACCAGTCTGATGGCTCATTCACGTATCTGAGCGTGCGCGCTTTTTTGTGCATTCCCACATGTTGCATTTTTTAATGAGCTGCTCTATGTGTGTGGAACACACAAAAGGGTGCCAACATGATTTTTAAAATTGTGCAGCGCCAAAACACAGTACCATGCTTTTTAGTAGGCACAAGCATTCGTGCATTTGCTAGATATGTGGGGGTGTCATTAAATTTAATAGCACCCACGCGCATCTGCAAAAGGCAGCGCATTTTTGTGCAGTAGGGGAAAACACGCGATCTTGCACGTGTTACTGCTCTGCGCCTAGTGCGAACAAGCCTTAAAGAGGAGTTCCAGCCTGGGGGAAAAAAGTTAAGTCAGTAGCTACAAAAACTGTAGGTGCTGACTTTTAATATATGGCCACTTACATGTCTAGGGAGCCCACAATGACAGCACCCTAGCCGATTTTCTCCACTTAGGGAAACTGGCAGTGAATCCGGTTCCCTACTGTGCATGCGCAAAGCGCGCTGCACTTTCTAATTGGCCCGGCGGCGGAGGAGGGGGGCCGAACCTCCGAGGGACAGCGCCGCGGCACCGTCTCCCAGAAGTGGGGATGGGGACCTGTCAAAAACAGGTCTCCGTTCCCCCCTCCCCCCTGAAAGGTGCCAAATATGCCACTGGAGGGGAGCAAATAAGTGGATGCTCCACTTTTGGGTGGAACTCCGCTTTAAAATGTGGTCTGTAGGTTGTGAACCCCCCCCGCCCCCCCCAATCCCCCTCTTAGCGCAAAACCTCACAAATCCCCCCTCCTAGCACAAACCCCCACACCCCAAAAAAAGAATCCCCCCTCTTCCTAGCCAAACTCTGTCCTTACAGTAGTGACAGCAGTAGAGAGCAGGAGAGAGCCAGGAGGGGGTGTGGGTTGTGCTCTCTATAGCCCCCACCCGCCCCCCAGCTCCTCTCCTTCCTGTACATTCAGATCTGAGCGGTCCTCTGTTAACCCGTGTTACAGGAGGGAGAGAGCACTCTTAACTCCTGTGTGGAGATAGACCACTCAGCCCGCACCTTCCCCGCTCTCTGCTCCTCTCCATATTAACCAATGATGTCATCAATTGGTAAGACGCGGTTGGGCGACCAGCTCAGCTTTCTGTTTTGCCAGCAAGAGTACAGAGGAGGAGCAGAGAGGGGGGGGGGGGGGAGGTGCAAGCACAGCTCTCTGCCTCCTGTATACAGGAGTTAGTGCTGGTTCACACTAGTGCGATGACAGACATTGCATATGATTCACACCACATTGCTGTTTACATCACATGTGATGTCTGTGCAATGCCATTTCAGCCATACAGATAGTATAGCTGAAATCGCATCACATTCGGACTAAAGTCGCACAGGACCCTTTTTTGCATCAGCGCCAGAATCGGATCGCATGGGCGTTCACACCTATGCGATCCGATTCATGTCCGAACTGTCAGTTCGCATTGCGATATGCAAGCTGAAATGGGGGTGTCGTTAACTTTGTGTAGGCAGTCCTTACAGTTTGCATGTGGCAGTGTGAACTGCCATGCGAGCCAGGTGCGATGCAGGAACCCGAAGTGGATTTGTAGAGTTCCCGCATCACACAAGTGTGAACCGAGCCTTAACAGTGCTCTCTCCCTCCTGTAACCCTGGAGCTAACAGAGGATCGCTCAAATCAGGCTGTTGCCGCGGCACCCCTAAGGATTCCTCCTGACACCCTGGATGAGAAACACTGGCTTAGAGTGGTGGGTTATGTTAGATGCATCCAAATAAAACCCCTTAGGCTCCATTCACACTTGAGAGTTTTCCTAGCTTGAAGCTTAAAGTGATTGTAAAGTCTAATTTTTTTTTAATTAAAAATAACAGACATGTTATACTTGCCTCCTCTGTGCAGTGTGGATCACTGTGGATCAGGGTGGATCATTGCATGGGGCAGCCTAGATCCTCCTCTTCTCGGCTCCCTGGCTGGAACTCCTGGCCCCTCCTTCCTGTTGAGTGCCCCCACAGCAAGCAGCTTGCTATGGGGGCACCCGAGCCAAGCCGCAGCTCCCTGTGTCCATTCAGGCCCTCTTTCTATTCTCATTGGCTGACTGACTTTGATTGACAGCAGCGGGAGCCAATGGCGCTGCGCTGCTGTCTCAGCCAATGAGGAGGGGAGTCCTGGGCAGCCGAGACATTCCTACAACATCACTGGAGCTAGAGGGATCTCAGGTAAGTATTGGGGGTTCTGCTACACACAGAAGGCTTTTTATATGAATGCATTAAGATAAAAAAAAAAACCTTCTGACTTTGCAACCACTTTAAAGCTCCAAAAGATACAACAAACAAAATCCTGTGCAATTAAATGGTGGCCATTCACATATGAGGGCCCAGGTGCATGTAACTTGATGCCTGACACTCGATAAGCTACAAGAACTACTTTTGTGGCAGATTTGAGCTTTTTTGGCCCCATAGACTTCAGTGAGAATGCCTGTAAATACTCAAATCAAGCATTTCCTTCAGTCGTAATTCAGACTCATTTGAGACCTGCAACTAAGTGGTCTTCTCTTCCTGTGCTTTAAAATTTAAATTGGCTAAAACAAAAATATCTGAAGCTTGAATACAAAACACTTCTAAAATGCTCATATACATGCACAAAATGTTCAAGTAAAAGCACTTGAAAATTCTTCTGCTCGGGTGTAAATGCAGCCTTAGTCCTATAAGTAGAAATCTGTCTTTGTCTTGAATATAATGACATTGAAAGTAGATTTCATCATACACCAGTACCTGCCAATGCTGAAAGTTAGAAATAGACCTCTAGTCTGATGATTTGCTGACATTAGCAGTTAGCCAATTACCCTGTGGCTTAGAATTCTTCACTAAGTTATTATCATAGCTATTCAGCCGTGACCAGGCCATCCAATATGTCTTTTGGGTGTCCCTTTTTATTTTCAAGTATATGACTGGATCTCACAGCCCAAGATCTTTCAAATCTATTTCAGAATGACCCTACAAATGCAGTCTTTTACAACCAGGTTTTCCATCCCACTTTATCTGATATAATATTGTCAATATGCAGTGGTAATTTGGCATACAGTGATAAAAAAGGAGCCTGCTGTCTTACGTTATATTAAGAAACACAGAGATGCCCACCTGCCTTTTGGTCTCTCTGTTCTGCTGTGCACATTGCTTGGTAAAATAAAGGCTGTCTTGGGAGATATACAGGCGATCCGCCAAGTTACAAACATCCGACTTACAAAGGACTCCTACTTACAAACGGAGGAAGGGAACAGGAAGTGATAGGAAATCTCCCCCTAGGAATGGAAATTCACTCCTGTAAGAGTTATGGGAAAAAGGTGTCTCCACTGATGATTTATCACCAAGGTTTGTTTCCACAACAACCCAAAATTTTCAAAATCCAATTATCATTGGGACAGGAAGTGAGGTGAAATCTTCTGAACAGAAACATAGACAGCAAAACAAACATTACAGTGGTATTAACCCTTCCCTGTGCTATCCAAAAAGCTTAAAAAGTATTCTTTTGGCTGAAGCTACACTTAAAAAATATACCTGTTCCAACTTACAAACAAATTCAACTTAAGAACAAACCTACAGTCCCTATCTTGTTTGTAACCCGGGGACCGCTTGTAATGGCATTCAGTATCTTATTCAATGAGCCAAGATGCCGGTCTTCAGATTTACACGTGATTTGTGAAATTGCAGTTTGGCGGCAACAAGGTGGTTTGATATCGCAAATCAGCGTCATATGACGGCAGCTGCGAGATCGCGCACTGTGAGCTCGCGCGCCGCTGGTGGCGCGCTCTCGGTGTTCCGGGGAGGCCAAGGAGCGGGAAGGGCGGACTCGGTCTCCGCCGGCTACCCACGATGACCCCCCCCCCCGCAGTGAAAGAACGGCGGTCCGTGTATGTAAACACGGATCTCCATTCTCATGGAGGGGGAAGGGCTTTGATCACAGGCTTTCTGTATATTATGGAAGCCGTGATCACTTCCCTCCCCCTGCCAGCCCAGCCTCCATACAGTTAGAAAACGCCTAGGGAACACATTTAACCCTTAGAGCGCCCCCTTCACTGCCAATGGCATTCACACAGTAATCAGTGCATTTTTATAGCACTGATCGCTGTATAAATGCCAATGGTCCAAAAAAAGTGTCAAAATGGTCCGACATGTCCACCGCAATATTGTAGTACCGCTAAAAATCGCAGATCGCCGCCATTACTAGTAAAAAAAAACAAAAAACTCAGAAATGAATTCTCATCCGTAAACGCGACAACTTTTGCGCAAACCAATCAATGAACGCCAATTGCGATTTTTTTTTTTGGATTTGTAATTTAGCAAAAAGTAAGAAAATTGTTTTTTGTTTTTTTTTTTGCAAAATTGACGCTCTTTTGTTATTTATAGCGGCGATCATAAATAACACAGAGGGGATCAAATACCACCAAAAGAAAGCTCTATTTGTGGGGAAAAAAGGACGCAAATTTTGTTTGTGTACAATGTCGCACGACTGCGCAATTGTCAGTTAAAGCGGCACAGTGTTGAATCGCAAAGAGTGCTCTGGTCCTAACACGGGAAATCCTTTCGGGGCTGAAGTGGTTAAACTGGCCAATATTCTGCCCCTGTGTATCTGCCATTAGGAGCCTCTTCAATTTGTAAGTTCACCTTTACCAAAAAACACACTAGGCTGTCCCATATGAGTATAGCGGCATAGTGTGCTAAACCTGCCTACCAGTCAGGGCCCCCTTTTAATGAAAAAAAATGTACACCAAAACTGTATTCAAAAAGCGTTATTAAAATCTTCTACAGCCTGTGGTGGCTCTGTCCTGTGTTATTGTAGTAAGTGGGCAGCTGTTGGGACCATTACTCCCTAGTGCCATAAGAGGGAGTGCTGTCCTGTTCTTTTGAGCCGCACTGTATCACCTCTCCTGGCGCCTAAGATGAGCTCAGTGGCTGTGACATGAAGGCTTCTTTTAAAGGAGAGGTAAGGCTTCAAAGCTCTTTTGGCCCTAGTTCTGTGGGTTACAGTTGTGCACTTAGTTCTGTACTCCTGTGACCTGTTTTCAGCTGTCAGCTGATATCACTCAGCTGGTCCAGACTTAATCCCAACGTTAATGTGGGGATCCACCCAGATCCCTGGGCAGGCAGCATGTTGCTGAGAGCCTGAACTGGCCGCTCCTGCCCCCTGTACAGCCCAGAGCTCCAGTGACTGCTTGGGGGGAGAGCAGAGAGCTGTTGACTGACCATCACTGCTCTCTGCTCAGAGGTGGCGGGGGACAGATGCAGCATCGAACCGATGCTGCATTCACCTAGCCACTTAAGGACCGGAAGGATTTCCAGCTTTAGGACCGGAGCCCTTTTTGCGATTCGGCGCTGCGTCGCTTTAACTGACAATTGCGCGGTCGTGCGACGTTGTACCCAAACGAAATTTGGGTCCTTTTTTTCCCACAAATAGAGCTTTCTTTTGGTGGTATTTGATCACCGCTGCGTCATTTCTGATCGCCGCTATAAACAAAAGAAGAGCGACAATTTTGCAAAAAAACCCAAATTTCTTACTTTTTGCTAACATACAAATCCAAAAAAAAAATATAAAAAAACATTTTTTTCACCGTTTTTGGCCAATTTATATTCTTCATCATATTTGCGATAAAAAAAATCGCAATCGGCGTTTATTGATTGGTTTGCGCAAAAGTGGCCGCGTTTACGGATGATGAGAATTCATTTTTGGGGTTTTTATTTTTTTTTTATTTTTTACTAGTAATGGCGGCGATCTGCGATTTTTAGCGGTACTGCGATATTGGGGCGGACATGTCGGAACGTTTTGACACTTTTTTGGGACCATTGGCATTTATACAGCGATCAGTGCTATAAAAATGCACTGATTACTGTGTAAATGCTATTGGCAGTGAAGGGGTTAACCTGCAGGGGGCGCGCTAAGGGTTAAGTATGTTCCCTGGGCGTGTTCTAACTGTAGGGGGGCTTGCCTAGCTGGGGAAGGGAAGTGGTCACAGCCTTCATGTACGGGAAGGCTGTGATCACAGCCCTTCCCCCTCACACAGAGCGGAGGTCCGTGTTTACTTACACGGACCTCCGCTCATTCACTCCGGGGGGGCATCGCGAGTGGCCGGCGGCAATCGAAGCCGCTGCACCCGCTCCCTGGCCCCCCCCATACACAGTGATCACAATGGCTCTGTATCGCGCCCGCCGTCGTATGACGGCGATTTGCGTTACAGAGGCATTCTGTCGCCGTCAATTGCCGACCAGCGGTCGGCAAGCGGCTAGGTAAGTATAATTGTTTTTTTTTTCTTGTTTTTTTTTTCAATTCCCGAACTTCGCTTTTAAAGCAATTTTGGCCTATAATCATTGAACAGAAAAGGAGTCCTGGCTGGTAAGCAGGTTTAGCATACTATGCTGCTATACCTATGTGGGACATCTTAGTGTGCTTTTAGTAAAGATACACTTACCCTTTGAAGGAAACTTATCTTGAAAGAAATACCTCCTGAAAGTGCTAATTTCCTGGAGTACATGCTGATTTCAGACTCTTTCCAAGCACAAAGCAAGAACATTTATGCTTATTTGTTCTGGGTCAGTGACTTAGAAGTCATCGGATCAACAGGACAGTCAGCAACTAGCATTTTCAGAGAAATAGCAAGTATTGGTGTCCTACGTTTTTATCTCAGCCCGGGTTTCTTTTATGGGATTTATGTGTTTGAATGTGTTCACAGACAGTGGGACTGAGATTGATAAATGGCAGAATCTTGCAAATGACTTATGAAAAATAGACAAACGCATGATGCATAGTCAAATAGGTATGTTTTATTATTTTATTATTATTATTTTTGTTTTTGTACACCGGAAACCAAAACAAAGATTTGAATGTATGCACTGCCAAGAGCTGAGCTAATGTCTGGACCAGGTGACATTAGGATGTCTCTTGGACTTTTCTCAAGTCATAAAATCATTTAAGTTTATAAAAGATTAATTACAAAGAATATGGGTAAAAGGTGCCTCGCTTTTGTCACATATTTCCAGTTTGTGAATACATATATTTTGTCTTACATTATACCTATTCCTAAGTTAACTATTTTGTTAAAATGTTTGTGTGCTGCATGTAGCACCTTTTACCTTTGGGATTCTTGGATCCTGGACAGTGGGTCAGCAACCTGTATGTGTAGTTTTCACTGCCCACATGAAGGGTATTTTTTTTTTATTTCCCAGAATTGGACTTTAAACTTGTGAGATGATATGTAGGCTACCATTGCTACCATCTCCTACAGCTAGTTGCCTGGCTGTTGCACTTATCTCTGGACACCACAGACTGCCATGCAACTATCATGTTCAGGAGTGTGTCAGCAATGCCAGCCCAAGGCAATCTTCATCTCCAGTTTGGGAACATTATACAGCGATCTTAATTGGAGAGCTGGCTGTCCCTTTTCCCAGGCTGTTACCAAGCTTTGGTAGGTTTCATCACTTCTCACAACTTGTGGAAAGCCAGCTAGAGCCTGCAAGGTGCTTGTTAAAAGAAACAGCCAGCAGTCTTATTAAGTTAAGATTTTGTTAACCTCTTTTTATTTCCAGGCTGGAGCTGTAGGATGCTTTAATCTCTTGTGTACCGGCTACTATACATATATAACTAAGTCGTTCCCCTATTATTCCGGGAGGACGTGCTGGTACATATTCTGGGAACTAAGTTCCTGTGATCGTACTGTGATTTGAAACAGTGGATCGCAGGCAAAGGTATAGAGCCAATGAGAGTGGCTCTGTACCACATGATCACTGTGACGAACCAGAAGGTAGCTAGCAGGCATGTGTCACTTTCTGGCCAATGATCAGGAAGCACATCTTTTTTTCTTTTTTCACAAATGAAGGAAGCACACAGATAAGAGAGGAAAAAATTCCTCTTGACCACTAGCCCATACCAGTTTAATCCAGTACTGCACCAACAATATAAAAATCCACTCCTATTGTGTCTCAGATCTCACTTGTGTGTTAAAGTGATTCTAGAGGTATTAATTAAAAAAAAACAAAAAAAACCCCCCATACATGTGATACTTCCCGCTCTGTGCAATGGTTTTGCACAAAGCAGCCCTGATCCTCTTCTGTTTGCCCCCCCCCCCCCCCCCAGTGCCCCTAATAGCAGACTCGCTCCAGAGATGATTTTCTGTGAATGGACATTGTCCATGTATACACAGGGCGTGGCTCAGCCCCGCTCTCTCCTCATTGGCTCACCCAGGAGAGCCACTGCTCTCATGCACATTGCTGGATTGAGATGAGGCTCAAGTAAAAATAAGGTGGGCTGGGGGGGGGGGGGTAAAAAACCTTCTGCTTTTAGAACCACTTTAACTCCTCTCCTCTTCATCTCCATCTTCCTAGAGCTGCACGATTCTGGCCAAAATGAGAATCACAATTTTTTTGCTTAGAATAAAGATCACGATTCTCGCGGCGTAACATCTTACATATACAAAAAAATTGGGCTAATACCACTGTTTATTATTTATTTTATTTTTTTTGAAAGGGTAATTTTTCCAAAAAAATTGCGTTTGAAAGACCGCTGCGCAAATACCGTGTGACATAAAATATTGCAACAACCGCCATCTTATTCTCTAGGGTCTCTGCTAAAAAAAATATATATATAGTGTTTAGGGGTTCTAAGTCATTTTCTAGCAAAAAATACTGGATTTTTATTTGTAAGCAGCAAATCAAAAAAGGTTTAGTCTTTAAATGGTTAAACTAAACATCTTCTATACACAGGAGTTCATTCCTTTGAAGTAATTACATTGTATCTTTCTAGCTTCTTTTATCAGGGTGACTTCAGAACTTGGCTCTCTGCCCAGACTTGGCAGTCTGGCCAAAGACTCAAGTCGCTCCGACTTAGAAAAGACTTCAGGCCACTTGCATTGACTTTTATTACAGTCGAGTCGCCCCACAAGTCGGACTCCATTAACTGCACTGAAAATTGCCGTAATGCCTGATGGAGATCGCGACTTTATTACGATTAATTGTGCAGCTCTACATCTTCCCATTGGGTAGCTAACAAATTTAAGTCTCTCAAAGGCTAAAAAAAAACTTAGAGAATTACAAGACTGTACAGACCAACACGACACAGGGTGGTCTTTCTGCATCAAAAAACAAGTCTCACAGGCAGAAATTCAAAGGAACTCAGGTGTTTTCTGATGTTTTCTGATGTGCTGTCCTAGTACTCCTGCAAAAGCAGGAGAAACAGGCAACTTTGAGGGTAAAAAATGCAAAACGAAGAACACGAAGTCTAAAAGAGATAGTATGGACCCGCCGAGCCCTGATCTCAACATGAGTCTGTCTGGGATTACCTAAAAAGATGGAAGTAACTGAGAGGGTCTAAGTCCACACAAGAACTTTGGTTAGTCAACCTACTGCTGAGTTCACAAAAAAATGGTGTGCATAGGTACCTAGGAGAATTGATGCAGTTTTAAAGGCAAAAGGTAGCCACACCAAATATTGATTTTATTTAGGTTTTATTCTGTTTATGCATTTTGAGGGTTGTTAATTGACGAATAGAAACTATTCCCCACTTTACACACAGTACTGTATATATATATATATATATATATATATATATATATATATACTTTTTTTCCAGATATTTTCTGGCAGGTCACATGGCAGGCAGCATCCTCTGCCTCTTCTGCAGCACTGGGCAGTCCTCAGTGATGCAGAAAGTGTTAAAAAATAACACAAACAAATCTCCTGCTCTGTGTAGTGTGCCTCTATGCGACTGTGAGCTCTTTTCTTTGACACCTGATAATGGATAATGCACTTCTCACTGCCCGCCACAGACTGGGGAATCCAAAGCACTAGGACATGAAAAGAAACAGAAGGCACGTGGACCTAGCGCATTATCCTCAACCAAAGGTATTTATTTAAATAAAAGGTAAGTATCATGCTCACAAACATAGCCTTGATAAAAACATGTCTAAAAAGGGTCCTCCCTATGAGTCCATAAAGATGTCCACACCACAGGCTGTTAGGCTCTAAGGAAGAGGAATTTCTCGAAACGCGTTAGCCTATCTATATCTCCACAGACATGTTTTTATGAAGGCTATGTTTGTGAGTATGGTACTTACCTTTTATTTAAATAAACACCTTTGGTTGAGCATAATGCGCTAGGTCCACACGCCTTTTGTTTCTTTTCATGTCCTAATGCAGAAAGTGTTGCCATTCTCTGCATCATTTGGCACACACAGGAAATGGGTTGAATGATGCTGTATGTCATTCAACCCAGAAGAGGAGTGCCACTAGCAAATGAGGCAGTGAGTGTGTGAGGAGCAGTGCCAGAGATATAATATTTTGTAGCTTTGTTTATTTTTACTGGAGCATGGCTACTAAAGTTAAAAGTAAAATGTTAGGCCTCTTGCACATGCGCAAAAACACCATGTTTGCATAGCTTGTAGTTTGTTTTTTTTTTTTTTTGTTTTTTTTTTTACAGATCTAACTGTGTGAGTGAATTGCTGTTTATGGGGCAATACACACAGTGATCAGTAATGCAGTATGAGTTCAGAGCTGTAAAAAAACAAAAATAACATTTTATACTTGAGTGCAGTAATTTACATGCATTTGTGTGTATACACAAGTATTTTAGAGCGTATATGCATAAATTGCAACATTGTCAGCTAGAAGAGAATACAGAAGAATTTTAGTTGTGTAAACACATAAGCGCTATTATGCGCCTGCACACACTTACTCTGGATCTTTCTGCCAGCAAGGTCCTGTGTATAGGACCTGGATACTTTTTCCATACTTGGGTTTGTTTGATTTGGAATACTCATAGATCCTATGTTACCATGTTGAAAATCCTATTTTATGGTGCTTTTCTAATTTGGTGTTTCTGATTATGTTTCAGACCCGCGAGTGAAAGGATGGTTCATGTTGGATAATTATGTTCCCACCTTTGTATTCACTGCCCTGTATTTATTTATTGTATGGATAGGACCAAAGTACATGCAAAACAGGCAGCCCATTTCATGTAGAGGAATTTTATTGGTTTATAACTCTGGACTGACTCTGCTTTCCCTGTATATGTTTTATGAGGTAAGATTTTTAAACATTTATAACTACTGGACAACCATTACAGTAAATTGTATGCTAATTAATGTTATTGAAGTGGGCCTTTACTCAAATATCAGTCTTACAAAGATGGAATAAAGAGTTATAAAAGTGCTGCAAAGTGGGTCTTTTGTGCATATACGCATTATCTATACCAACACAAGTAGGCCCTTTTCACACAGGTGGACCGATCGGGTCCTCCTGTCAGTTTTTTAGACGGGACCCAATTGGACCATCTTTTGCCCTTTATGGAGCGGTGGGAGTCAACGGACATGTTTCCATTGACACCCACAGACGTCAGATTCTATCCGCAAAAAGCAGATGGATGGGGGATCCATTCCCCATCCATCTGGTGGATCGGATGACAGTTGGATGGAAATGTACAGACCATCTGTTTCCATCCAATCACCCGTAGAGGACAGCAGGCTGTGTCCGTGTCCACTCTGCATAATCAGAGCAGACACAGACCTGTCATCCTCCTGCTCAGCGGGGATGAGCAGACAGATTCTCTGCTGAGCAGGTGCATCCTCTGGTGGAGGCCGTCTGAAAGGGGCTTTTTTTATTGCCTTGTTTTCTAATTAGAGAGACTATGGGGTTGATTTACTAAAACTGGAGTGTGCAAAATCTGGTGCAGCTCTCCGTAGAAGCCAATCAGCTTCCAGGTTTTTGTCAAAGCTTAATTGAACAAGCTGAAGTTAAAAGTTGATTGACTACTATATACAGCTGCACCAGATTTTGCCCTCTACAGTTTTAGTAAATCAACCCCAATGTGTAGTCTTTTTGGAAAACCGTTGATTACATAAGTCATAGCGCTTTCTTCTGCAGTCAAAAAAAGCTAACCCAGTCCATAGACTTCTTTCCAATGACTGCAGCATAAACATGGAAGTTGGTTTCGGGCAGGTTTCTGCACTAATGGTCCTAGCTCAGGGGATCAATATGATTGAGGAAAATGCATTTTGGACAGTCCATTTCATTGAGATTGAATGACCTGTGAGTTCTGCCAAGATTGCTTACTGCCCATAGACATTCCAAATGCAACAGTAATTATCCAGATTAGGCATCATTCATCATGTTAATGGACCTTTTTATGACCTCAGAGCCCTGTGGCTGTTCTTCCTCTGTGGACAGTAGTTCTTTAATGTGTCCCACACCTCTGCTTAAAGGTATCCATTCTGTGGCTCTTGATTAAAATCACATTCCATAATTTGGACCCACCCTGTCTCGCATTCTTCAGCTCTTATCGTGTCATTTAAAAGGGGGTGGAGCCTGACTATTGGCATCTATTTTAGTGTACCTCATGGCAGCTCTCAAAGTGTATAAGAAGATATATTTGTAATTGCAGTTTGAAGATGGCTGCTGAGTTTCTGTACTGGTCTATCTTTGCTTTAATTCTATATCTCCATAGACTGCAAGGGTTACTTGCTAATTAGAAGCACTTCATTCATTTTCTTTTTTTTTTTGGAATGCTTAGCCTAGGTCATTGGAAAAGGTTAATAAACTCTGGCTTGTGTATCAGGACAATTACATTCTGTATCACACTACATAAAATCCCTACAAGTGTCCTCTATGCTTAGCACGCTTAGCCCCTGTTCACAGCGGTACAACTTGTCATGCCACACTTGAAGTCGCACTCACATGCAGCTTTGAAATCATGCGATTTCAAGTCAAGTCACACAAATTTAAAGCCGCATTCAGTGTGAACCTAGACTAAAACTACTGCAGTGTGGTGAATGGACAGTGTTTTAGATGTATATAGAAGGACAGTTGTGTGTGCATTTGTTAATTAGGTGGCTTATCAGTATACATGTGTGTTTTGTTGCCAGTGGATTGACCAGTAAGTGATTGAGCATAGGTTGAATTTTATTGCCTTAGCAAGTGGTTGTCATACTTTTTTTTTCCTTTGTACTTCAGTGAAGCTTTTCATGCTATTTTACTTTATTTTAATGACACTTGTTGAAATTAAACCATTCCCCCCATGTGCCAGCGGAATGCGTGCACTCCAGACAAACCAGACAAACAAATATATGTGGAATTTGTGATTTGGAAACACAGTGTTCTTTGATGCCCGAATACTGAGGACCAGATTACTTAATCTCCTTAGCTGTACAGTGTGTGCTCTCTAATCTACGTCAAAAAGATATCATAGTGTTTTACATTTAGCTGTAGAAACAGCTCTATGCTTGCAGAGTACAACAGATCTGCAACATGCTTGTAGTTCCTAGGCTGCCATTACATTTGTGTAGGAGTCCTTGTATTGTGATGAGCTAGTCTGGATTATGTCATTTTGCAGTGCCAAATTTTTGGAATAACACTAGTAGGGTTGTTTACATTGAATCTATCAAGACAGAATTATATGGAAACTGCTGATGTGGTCTTCTTTTAAAGTGTGCATAAGCCTTGGTTGTCATGTTTGTTCATTCTTTGCTGCTTAGTCACTTGCCTGGAATAAGGGTTTGTATGTTTGGTGTTTTAACACTTCAATTGCACGTGCTTGTTTCAATCAAGTAAGTTATAAAGTAGTGAAGGAATAAAATAGAGCTGCACGATTCTGGCCAAAATGAGAATCACAATTTTTTTGCTTAGAATAAAGATCATGATTCTGGCGGCCTAACATCATCTTTCATGCTATACAAAAAAATTGGGCCAACTTCACTGTTTAGGTTTTTGTTTTTTTTTTGATAGTGTAATTTTTCCCAAAAAATTGCATTTGAAAGACCGCTGCGCACATACCGCGTGACATAAAATATTGCAACAATCACTATTTTATTCTCTAGGGTCTCTGCCAAAAATATATATATAATGTTTGGGGGTTCTAAGTAGTTTTCTAGCAAAAAAATAATGATTTTAACCACTTCAGCCCCGGAAGGATTTCCAGCTTTAGGACCGGAGCCCTTTTTGCGATTCGGCGCTTCGTCGCTTTAACTGACAATTGCGCGGTCGTGCGATGTTGTACCCAAACGAAATTTGCGTCCTTTTTTTCCCACAAATAGAGCTTTCTTTTGGTGGTATTTGATCACCGCTGCGTCATTTCTGATCGCCGCTATAAACAAAAGAAGAGCGACAATTTTGCAAAAAAACCCAAATTTCTTACTTTTTCCTAAAATACAAATCCAAAAAAAAAATATAAAAAAACATTTTTTTTCACCGTTTTTGGCCGATTTATATTCTTCCTCATATTTTCGATAAAAAAAAATCGCAATCGACGTTTATTGATTGGTTTGCGCAAAAGTGGTCGCGTTTACGGATGATGAGAATTCATTTTTGGGGTTTTTAATTTTTTTTTTTATTTTTTACTAAAAATGGCGGCGATCTGCGATTTTTTGCGGTACTGCGATATTTCAGCGGACATGTCGGACCATTTTGACACTTTTTTGGGACCATTGCACTGATTACTGTGTAAATGCCATTGGCAGTGAAGGGGTTAACCTGCAGGGGGCGCGCTAAGGGTTAACTATGTTCCCTGGGCGTGTTCTAACTGTGTGGGGGACTGCCTAGCTGGGGAAGGGAAGTGGTCACAGCCTCCATGTACAGGAAGGCTGTGATCACAGCCCTTCCCCCTCACACAGAGCGGAGGTCCGTGTTTACATACACGGACCTCCGCTCACTCGCTCCGGGGGGGCATCGCGGGTAGCCGGCGGCAATCGAAGCCGCCGCACCCGCTCCCTGGCCCCCCCTGGACACAGTGAGCACGCGGGCGCGCCTCCGGCGGCGTGCGCGCGCTCACTAAACTCGTTCCCGCAGCCGCCGTCGTATGACGGCGATTTGCGGGAACGAACCACTTTGCCGCCGTCAAATGCCGATCGGCGGTCGGCAAGTGGTTAACATGAAATCAACAAGTGCTAGAAAAAGGTTTGGTCTTTAAGTAGTTAAACTGACTTAAATTACAGGCGGAAGTTCATTCCTTTGATATAGAACAATGCATTGCAATGTGCCTGGAATGTTTTGAAACTTGGCAGAGTGCCTGGAATGTTTTGAAACTTGGCAGAGTGCCTGGAATGTTTTGAAACTTGGCAGAGTGCCTGGAATGTTTTGAATCTTGGCAGAGTGCCTGGAATGTTTTGAATCTTGGCAGAGTGCCTGGAATGTTTTGAAACTTGGCCACTGCTTGGAATGTATTGAAACTTGGCAGAGTGCCTGGAATGTTTTGAAACTTGGCAGAGTGCCCTTTGAATGTTTTGAATCTTGGCAGAGTGCCTGGAATGTTTTGAAACTTGGCAGAGTGCCTGGAATGTTTTGAAACTTGGCAGAGTGCCTGGAATGTTTTGAAACTTGGCAGAGTGCCTTGAATGTTTTGAAACTTGGCAGAGTGCCTGGAATGTTTTGAAACTTGGCAGAGTGCCTTGAATGTTTTGAAACTTGGCCGCTGCCTGGAATGTTTTGAAACTTGGCAGAGTGCCTGGAATGTTTAAAAACTTGGCCACTGCCTGGAATGTTTTGACTCTTGGCAGAGTGCCTGGAATGTTTTGAAACTTGGCCACTGCCTGGAATGTTTTGAAACTTGGCCACTGCCTGGAATGTTTTTAAACTTGGCAGAGTGCCTGGAATGTTTTGAAACTTGGCAGAGTGCCTGGAATGTTTTGAAACTTGGCAGAGTGCCTGGAATGTTTTGAAACTTGGCAGAGTGCCTGGAATGTTTTGAAACTAGGCCACTGCCTGGAATGTTTTGAAACTTGGCAGAGTGCTTGGAATGTTTTGAAACTTGGCAGAGTGCCTGGAATGTTTTGAAACTTGGCAGAGTGCCTGGAATGTTTTGAAACTTGGCAGAGTGCCTGGAATGTTTTGAAACATGGCAGAGTGCCTGAAATGTTTTGAATCTTGGCTGAGTGCCTGGAATGTTTTGAATCTTGGCTGAGTGCCTGGAATGTTTTGAAACTTGGCCACTGCCTGGAATGTTTTGAATCTTGGCAGAGTGCCTGGAATGTTTTGAAACTAGGCCACTGCCTGGAATGTTTTGAAACTAGGCCACTGCCTGGAATGTTTTGAAACTTGGCAGAGTGCCTGGAATGTTTTGAAACTTGGCAGAGTGCCTGGAATGTTTTGAAACTTGGCAGAGTGCCTGGAATGTTTTGAATCTTGGCAGAGTGCCTGGAATGTTTTGAAACTTGGCTGCTGCCTGGAATGTTTTAAAACTTGGCAGAGTGCCTGGGATCTTTTAAAACTTGGCCACTGCCTGGAATGTTTTGAATCTTGGCAGAGTGCCTGGAATGTTTTGAAACTTGGCCACTGCCTGGAATGTTTTGAATATTGGCAGAGTGCCTGGAATGTTTTGAAACTTTGCCACTGCCTGGAATGTTTTGAATCTTGGCAGAGTGTGTCACATAGAATCGAGGAAATGTTGGGTTGAGATTGTCAGGGGGGTTGAATCGAGATCACAATCTTTTAATGATTAATCGTGCAGCTCTAGGATAAAAAGTATAACAGCCATGTAGCTTGAACCTTTGAAGACATTTCTGCACTGGCAGCTCCCATTTGCTATCCTGTCATACTGCATTTAATAAAGCAGTACAAAAGAAAGCTGCTCGTAAATGTTACTTTACTATTGGTATATGTTGTAAGATTATTTCTGGTTGGTAGTTGGTGTTATTGCACTGGGGACTGCACTGCTAGCTTCTAAATATATTATAACAATCAGATTTCACTAGTTGAATCCAATTTATATTGTCATATCTTCATATCTGATTTTATACAAGCATCATTTTACTGGCATTCCTGATGTTTTAACCTTAAAGAGTAGATCTTGCATAAAAATGCAAGGACCACTTAACAACAAACCCCCCTTTACAAAATATATATTTAAAAAAAGGCTTTTCTAGAAAACAAATAAAAATACAGTAAAACCTTGGATTACGAGCATAATTTATCCCGGACACGTACTTGTAATTCAAAGCACTTGTTTATCAAAGCGAATTTGCCCATATAAAATAATGGAAAATCAGATGATTCGTTCCACATCCATTTATTCATATAAAAATGATTACAGCAATACAAAATACAGTATAAAGCGTACTGTAAAAATAAAACAAATTAACATGCACTATAGGAGCTACAGAGTATAAAAGAGAAGAGAGGCGGTTCACACTAACCTGAGGCGGTTCACACGCGACCTGAAAGTCAGCAAGACTTTGCCAGGCAAGTTCGAGGCAACTTCTGGTAATGTTGGATCCAAATCTCAACAATTAAGATAAGGATCCGACCTCCATTAACCCTTTCGCTGCCAGAGCTGTTTTTGCGTTTTTTGCACACATGTTTAAAAATCATTTTAGGCCTGAAGATTACACAAAACCCCCAAAGATTATATATTTTCTGAAAGCAGACACCCTAGAGAATAAAATAGGGGTAGTTCCAATTTTTTTATGTCACATAATATTACCGCAAAGGTCTAGGAAACACAAAAGTTCAGTAAAAAACACACTGGCATAAATTTTAGGGCAAATAAACGCAATAAATTACCCAAATTTTTGGTAAAATATAAAAGACAAGGTTGCACCTAGTAAATAGATACCCAACATACCAAACCCCCAAATTGTGCACCCCATGAAATGGCGTAAAACTTCAGTGTCCTATATTTTCTATAGGTGCCGCTTCAGAAGCCCCCTATAGGTGTCAGTTTAGCGTTACAGAGGAGGTCTTGTGTTAGAATTATTGCTCTTACTCCAGCGTGCGCGACGATTCGTAACGTGTATCGCAATCAACGTTTTCACGCGTAGACTGAGGCGACTGACTGACTGATGCCTGACGCATGGGTTTATGTTCGTGTGTGTGTATATGTGGGGGGGGCCTCAAAAAACATTTTGGGAGGGGGATTTTATGTGCTTGAATGTATTGTTATTTTTTGCAAAAAAAAAAAAAAAAAATTTTTTTCACTTAACTTTTTTTTTTTTTCATCACATAGCGGACAAAAAGTCCTCTAATGTGATGTATTTTTGGTGACAGGTTCTCTTTATTGAGAAAGAAGCTGGGGAAGAGATAAACAGAAGCGCCAGACCATACCTAGTGCAGCATTGTTTGATACCAAGAAAAGAGTAAAATCAATTAAAAGGGCACTCACACAGTGCTAGCAGGGTACAGACGTATGTTGGCTGAGCCGCAGGAAAATCCTCTGGATGGGAACTCAGTCTGTGGGTTAGTCCCGTGCAAGCTGTAGCCCCGGGGGTGGGGGTGTGATAAATAAGGCCAAAGCTGGGGGTGTTGTACTGCCTGGTCCCAGCCCGCTCATGCTCTCCGCTATTTATAAATCCTCCACCTGTCCTGAAGCCTCGCTCCGCTCTGCTCCGAGTCCGCCTTTATTGAGATATGCAGGATCTAAAAGGCCCTGCATGTCTCCCCTGGGTTCCACTAAATGTTTTGCAATGCAGATCGCATTGCTGCCTGTTAGTTTCACACACAATCCCGGTGGCTGCAGCTACCCGAATGTGTGCAATACCCCCTGCTGTTAGGGGTCTGTACGATGTACGGACCTGGCGGTAAAAGGGTAAAAGTCTATCAGCACAAGTTAGATAGAAGTCATTTGAAGTAGTGCAGGAACCACTTCTAAAGTCGGAGCGACTTCAGTAGTGCTATTAAGACCACTCATTGACTAAAATGGCATTTCACATGTCACGCGACTTGGATCCCAAGTCACGAAAGTGTGAACCGAGCCTTATACTCAGTTGTGATGCTACTCGTATTGCAAGACATCGCTTGTTTATCAAATTAATTTATAATAAAAATGTGCTCGTCTTGCAAAACGCTCGCAGACCAAGTTACTCGCAGTCCAAGGTTTTTACTGTAGTCCCCTTGGGTCCCTCTTCCTAGTGGCACTGATGATGGTATGGTGCTTCAGTGCTCCTAGGTGCTCAAGATCCCATGAGAATGCACTCCTGCACATTGCAGTGATAAGTTACTGCTATGACTAAATTTACTGTGTGAGTGAATCTCCGCTTTAGATATTGAGTCTTCTAAGTAAAAGGTTTTACATCAAAGAAGAAAAAAAAGAAATTAAAGGATCCCGAAGGGCCACCAACTGGCTTGCAAGTCCTTTTTAACTGACATTAACCTGTTTCATAATGTGTGTTCACATCCACCAACTGAATACAACTGCGACCAAAATACCCTAGTGTTGGTTATTGCCAGGGTGTAGCAAAAGGGGTTATGCCATTCCCTCCATTATGTGACAGTGCTTGGTCCTAGTGTAACAAAAGAAGATGTGTATGACCACATTCGGATGCAAGTTGCCTTTAATATACAATATAATAAAATGAAACAAGCTGAAGCAGTGGAACACGGACAGCTCACACGTTTCATGCCTACTAGCACCGTGGAGCATAGATAGATCGATAAACCTTGAGCGGTGCTTCCTCTTCATCTGCTTGGTCCTAGTGATTGATCACTAAACCCACTGTTACATGCTACCCTACATACTTTGGGTATATTGCACAGTTAAGAGGCAGGAGCAGTGGGGATCGCTGGAGAGGTGAATATTAGGGCTCCATGGGTGGGGATTATTTTCACTGACACTTTGCCCTGAATGGATGTGACAGTGTCTCTAAAATACATGCACCCCAATGCACTGAACAAATGTAAAGGGGGCCTTACTGCTTCTTCTATTTAGCATTATACTAATGTAAAGCCCATTCACACTTGTGCCTTGCAGTATTGTGCAATAGAACATGCGTGTTACCACAGTACATATACTGCGCTTGGTGCATCCCAATACACAAATACAGTAGTGAGCAAACGATTTATATTACAGTGCACCGCCATGCACATACCATGTGGTGTAAGGTGAAAAACAAAACAGGGTCATTAATGTCTTTTCCTGCATTGGAGTACATTGGCTGCATAATCAAATTGAACACGTGTGCGGTAACACATGACAACCCAGTGCAAAAGTTGTGAATCTAGCCTAAATTATTTCATGAACCTCTAACATGAGTTGTAATAAGTAATGTGTGTAGAACAATGATGAGCACATTTTTAATGTGTCACAAAAAAATAAATTAATAAAAAAAAATGTTATTGGTTCAAAAGTAATTCACCAACATAACACTTACGCCTGGTAAGTGTAATTTCTAAGTCTAGTAAATGGGTTAAAAACTGAAACGTGAGAATTTTATAAGCTGCATTTGCTTTTTCTCTGCTAATGAAAATGCTATCTCTAGTCTTTCAATAACTCAGGACAAACATGCACCAGGTGTGAAAGTACCAGAGAGTATTGCAGACAGAGTTTTAGCATGATAGCCAGGCCATCTGCATTTCCAGAAGAAGGTGTGCAGAGACAGCCTATGTGTTTTTATCTTAACTCTATAATAATAATAAACGTTATTTTATATAGCACTTTTAAAGGTGACTTCTCAAAGAGCCTTACAAGGAAAACACAAAGAATACACAGGATAACATAACATAAGGGATAAAGGGACAATTAAATGAAAGCTTGTCTAAAGAAAAAAGTTTTTATATTTGATTTGAATGAGTTTAGAGAAGAGGACTCTGACATTCTTAGGAAGTGAATTCCATAGTTTTAGAGCATAGCAGGAGAAGGCTCTGTTCCCCACTGAGTGTAGGTGAGTAGGGGGGACACATTAAACCAGGATTTGAGGAGCGGAGGTTACGAAGGAGGGGAGTAAGTTGAAAAAATTCAGAGAGATAATAGGGTGTCAAGCCGTGTAGAGCCTTGTAGGTGAGCAAGAGGGTCTTAAAGTCTATGAGAAAACCTGACGGGTAGCTAGTGCAAGGACTCCAGGATAGGGGTAATATGATCACTTGTAACAGACCTAGTCAGGACTCTGGCTGCAGAATGTTGAACATATTGGAGCTGATTTATGATGGATTTAGGTACACCAGCAAGTAGAGCATTGCAGTAGTCAAGTTGGGAGAACACAAATGTATGAATCAGCTTTTCAGCTACAGTGTATGATAGCATGGGACGCAGCTGAGCAATGTTTCTCAAGTGGAAAGAAGATGTTCTGACAACATTTTGTACATGTGGCTCAAAGGTTAGCTAGCATTAATTATCATCCCTAGATTTTTCAATTTGGACTGAAGCTCAAGTACAGTGCCATCTATAGATAAGCTATTTGGACTGGCCTTCTGTAATTGATGGGGGTGCCAATAAGCATGACTTCAGTCTTGTCACAGTTTAATTGAAGGAAGTTATGGGCCATTTACGTTTCCATATCACAAATACAGTTAGATGGGAGAGAAGCAGCCAAAGTAGAATCTGGTTTAGTGTGGATGTATATCTGAGTGTCATCAGCATAGAAGTGATACTTGAGCCCATGTGATCTAAGCAGTTGTCCAAGTGGAAACATGTAAATGCTAAAAAGTAAGGGACCCAAGACTGAGCCCTGAGGAACACCATAGTTGACTGGGCCAGATTCAGACTTGAATCCACCAAGAGAAACAAAGTGACAGTGATCAGTGAGATATGACTTAATTCATTTCAGAGCCAATTCTGAGACTCCAAATATGGTTTCAAGGCGAGAGAGTAATAGATTGTGGGCTACAGTAGCAAAGGCAGAACTAAGATCTAGTAGAATAAGAATAGTTAGTGACCCAGAATCAGAGGCTAACAGAAGGTCGTTAGTGACTTTGACCAAAGTGGTTTCTGTGCTGTGCCTTTAGGCTGGGTTCACACCATTGCCGCATGCGGCTCCCAGCAGGTGTCCGGTGCATCCTGGTTCACAGTTTTCAGGTCTGATTTCAGCCCGAATTTTCGGCTGAATTCAGACCTGAAACGGTCCAAAAGACACACAGGGCTCCGGTGCTAATTCGCACTGGAGCTGCAGCGGAGATATGTGAACCGGCTCCATAGAGAGCCGGTCACAATATCCTGCTATTGCCCGCATCCAATTTGCAATGGTGTGAACCCAGCCTTAATGCGTACTTGTGAGACAAGGAATATGGAATATGCCTTAAAGTGGAACTTTGCCCATAACAACGTGATAAAAATATAATGTTCTTTAGCAAGGACCATACCTTCCACATCAATAATTATGCCACCAAAATGAGTGTGTGCTGTAAATTGACTCCAGAATTGTTATTGTTTCTTCTTGTTGGAGGCTGCCATTTTGCTGAAGCCCAGAGTTTCTGAACAGCAGTAAATCTTTAGGCTATCAGCAGATCGCTTTCTACAAATCCAGCGCAGTGTCTAAAAATAGAGAGCAACTGAGCATGTGCAGGACAGGGTGAGACGGTGTATTACTGGATTTTAAGCAGTATAGCGACTTTTTTTTCAATGTTTTACATAGCTATACCTGCAGAAGGGGCCAGCCTGGAGTGATCTAGCAGGACTTAATTTTCTGACTTAAAGTTCCACTTTAGGAAGGGCAGAGGGCTGGGCTTTCTTCCTGATCCTATCTGTCTGGCCTGGAAACAAGAATGAGACAAGTGAAGCCTGACAATTTTTAACTGCCAGTTTCCACACTTATTTCAGGTCAGTGATTTGCTAGGTATTGATGACAGCTTGCACCTGCACAGTTTAGCAGTGATAGCTTTGCATTTCTTTCAGTACAGATTCCTTTTGAAAACCTTTGTTAAAAAAGGAGAGTGTGCTATTATTGCATCATTATATCGGCCACTGAAAATAGGGTTATCTACCTATTGCTGATAGAAGAAAGAAAGTGCAGATAATGGCATGCTGCGTCTCATTGACTTAAATGCAAAATTGCATTCCATTGACTTCCGTGCAAGATTGTGCCCCATTGACTTCAATGCAAAAATGCCAGCCACATTAATTACATTTAAAAATATATTTCTCCTACGTTCACTGACAGACGCAGCTCTTCTTGACTTTGTGGGGTTTTATGTTCGTCTTACCAGGAGTTAACTAGGCAGGGAAAGAATTCAGCTGGCCCCTCCCCTGGGGGCCGTCCTCCTTTCCTACATTAAAACCCCCCCTCACAGAGGAACTCTCCAGTTTCAATGCCTAGTTTGCAAGGAGTTGACCTGGCTTCCCTATGGGAACTGCGGTCCTATTGTGACCATTTTTTCTTTTTTATTTTCTTTTTTCTTTTTTCTGCAATCAAGATGATCTGCTATCAAGAAGCCGGTCGTGTGCTCTGTACTTTCCCCGACCTGGCCAACATGATGCGAAGCCGGCCCCAACATAGGGACCCGCCGCATCTTACCCGTTCCGTGCGGGTGGCCCGGGGCGAGATCCCCCAT
>BLSH010268517.1:1548953-1577699 GCA_018402905.1 Glandirana rugosa
GCCGTGTCACGGCTTAGCGTTTTTCACGAGACCAGGATTGTACCCTTTAGGAAGGCCCCGACTTCACCAATTCGTCCTATCTACTAGTCAATTTTTTTCTTAGGTTGTTTGGACTTACGTACACTGGTTCAGAAGAGACACACGCGGTTATTTTAGTGTCCCTTAATCACCACGTGGCTTTAATTTTAAGACCTGGCTTTACCTTTTAAGTCCTACGTGAACCGGCTTTTGGTTTTGACTTTACCTGGTAAGACGAACATAAAACCCCACAAAGTCAAGAAGAGCTGCGTCTGTCAGTGAACTCGGAGAAAAGGATTTTACGGTAAGTTATAATAAAATCCCTTTTTTTTAAAAAACCGTCCATTTCAGTTTTGGTTTTCGGCCAAGTGCATCCTGAATTTTCCATTTCGGTCCAGAATTTTAATTTCGGTGCACCACTAATTCCCTGTGATTTTATTGGCGCACACAGAGAAGACTTGGTCACATGCATTCAGGTTTGTTGGATTCTTTTTTTAACTGATCATCTATCCTGCTTAACCACTTCAGCCCCGGAAGGATTTCCCATGTTAGGACCAGAGCACTTTTTGCGATTCGGCACTGTGCCGCTTTAACTAACAGTTGCGCGGTCGTGCGACGTTGTACCCAACGAAATTTGTGTCTTTTTTTCCCCACAAATAGAGCTTTCTTTTGGTGGCATTTGATCCCCTCTGCGTCATTTCTGATCGCCGCTATAAACAAAGAAAGAGCGATAATTTTGCAAAAAAAAAAAAAACAATATTTCTTATTTTTTGCTAAAATACAAATCCAAAAAAAATATATAAAAAAACAAATGTATTCATCAGTTTTGCCCGATACATATTCTTCCTCATATTTTTGGTAAAAAAAAAAAAAAACGCAATCGTCGTTTATTGATTGGTTTGCGCAAAAGTTGCTGGCGGTTTTTACAATTATTTTTTTTATTGGTAATGTGGTGATCTGTGATTTTTATCGGGACTTTGATATTGGGGCGGACATGTCGGCCATTTTTGACACTTTTTTGGGACCAATGATCAGAAATGTAAATATCCATTGATTACTGTATAAATGTCATTGGCAGTGAAGGGGTTAACCTGGGGGGGCATTCTAGGGGTTAACTGTGTTCCCTGGGTGTGTTCTAACTGTGAGGGGGCTGGGCTGTCAGGGTCATAAGAGATCTAACTGATCCCAGTGACAGGGATCAGTAGATCTCTTTGATGCTGCCTGACAGCGCGGGGAACCGCCGTGTATACATTGGCGGTTCCCCGTTTTTCTTCGGTTGTAAGCAATCACGGCTCGCCGGCGGACATCGGGTCCGTCCAAGCCGCGGGCACACTCCTGCAGGGTGCGGTGGGCACGAGAGAATGATGACTGCATACCAATAGAAACGGACAACCCTATGGCTTCCCCACCTCATACATTAGTTCTAAAATTTCACAATGATCAGTCGATTAGATACAGCTCCAAATTTCAGACAAATTATTGCAAAACAGATTATATTTGAGCCATACAGGTATCCTTGGAGAGTGCACTGTTGAAGTTGCCCTTTGCTGCTGTAATTCTGGAAGCAGGTCTTTGGATGAGGACAAAAGTGCACTTGGCTGAGCTATTATTACTATGATGTGACTACTGACTAAAGTACACTTGATCAGCCTGAGCAAATATGAACAGGATCAGTCTAAAAAATACCCAGCTTTGTCAACAAATACACATGGATACATCAAGCTTACATTATAACTGAGCTCCGTGTTTGCTACCTCTCTCTGCCAATTCCTCCACTGGCTTCTGCTCGCACAGTGAATAAAATGCATGATTCTAAAAACTTCATACAAAGCCATTTACAACTGCCCTAAGCTACATTACCAACCTCCTTTCAAAATATCATCCATGCCATGTTTTTTTGCTCCTTCCATACTTCTTCCTTCCTCTGGAGCTTCCTCCCCAATCCCTCTGACTGTCTGAAGCAGTGTCTGCCTTTAGGCGATCCCTGAAAATGTATCTCTTCAGGGAGGCCTAGCCCGACTCTATCCAACAACTAAACTTTTACTTTTTGCATCAGCTCGTTCCCACACAGTTATTTCCTTCTTGCCCCTCCTTTTCTGATTATACGGTCACATGAGCAGGGCCCGCCTAATCCTCTTGTCTTGAACGGTAATGTAACTGTACTGTCTCCCTTTATATTGTAAAGAATTGCACACACTCGCTCTATATAAATCCTGTATAATAATAGTAAGCTGAAATAATGCACAAAATAGGAAATAGGCAAAAGGATATTTTGAGCACATTTCTCGACAGCCATACAAACATTTCTGAAAGGAGACATGGTGCATTGTCTTATTTAACCACTTCACTCAGAGTCACGTCATATGACGTCGCAACTTTGAGTGGAGATATCTGAATGGTGCCTGCAGCTACAGGCACCATTCAGATAGCTTTTTTTTCTTCAGGAAAAGGATAAAAGTGGTCTTAGCGGCAGATTCGCCGAGAGATCACTTTTATCAGCAGCGGGAGAGGTGCCCCTCCCGCCGCTTTTCCGTCATCTCCGCCGCTTACCAGACCCGGCGGCAGCGGCGGAGTTGATCAGAAATGCGCACCCCCCCAGTGTCCGTAAGCTCACTTGGCTCCATAACACGGCAGGGCGGAAATTACGTCAGAAGTCATCTCCGCCCAACGGTCTTAAAGGGCCCATTTTTTTTTTTTTTTTTGGTCTGTCATTTTTTCAAATTATTATTATTATTTTTTTTTTTTTTTGCATTTTAGTGTAAATATGAGATGTGAGGTCTTTTTGACCCCAGATCTCATATTTAAGAGGTCCTGTCATGCTTTTTTCTATTACAAGGAATGTTTACATTTCTTGTAATAGGAATAAAAATGATCAAATTTTTTTTAAAAAAAAAGAACAGTGTAAAAATAAAAATTAAAAAGTAAAATAAATAATTGAAAAAAAATGTAAAGCTCCCCGTCCCCGCGAGCAGAAGCAAACACATACGTAAGTCCCGCCCATGAAAATGGTGTTCAAACAACACATGTGAGGTATCGCCGCGATCGTTAGAGCGAGAGCAATACATCTAGCTCTAGACCTCTGTAACTCAAAACTGCTAACCTATAGAATTTTTTAAACGTCGCCAATGGAGATTTTTTAGTTGCAAAGTTTGTCGCCATTCCGCGAGCGGACGCAATTTTGAAGCATGACATGTTGGGTATCATTTTACTTGGTGTAACATTATCTTTCACAAAAATTGGCCTAACTTTACTGTTTTCTTATTTTTTAACTCAAAAAACTTAATTTTTCCAAAAAAAATCCCACTTGGAAGACCGCTGCGCAAATACGCTGTGACATAAAGTTTTGCAATGACTGCCATTTTATTCTTTAGGGTGTTAGAAAAAAAAAATATAATGCTTGGGGGTTCTAAGTAATTTTATAGCAAAAACAACTGTTTTTAACTTATAAACACCAAACCCCAAAAACAGTCTCGGTATTGAGGTGGTTAAATGTACATGTGATGAGACTAAATATATATAGTGCACATAGCTTTTTGCTTTCTTGCCATCTTTAGCAGAACTGCTGTTCTTGCATTGGTCTCTCAGGCCATCTCGCCAACTCTCCTGGCTCGCTTAACTTTCTCCTGGTTTACTCAGCCCTTTAGTTACAGCTCAGTGCTGTACAGGCCCACTCCTAGCCTCTCTCTCTCTCATGACACCCTGGCTTTCTCACTCCTCAGAGATTTACAGATTCCTTCAGTCCCCTGGACTCTCCTAGTTGCCTCAGCTCTCCCAGTTTCCAAGACACATTGGGGTTGATTTACTTCTAACTTCAGCTTGACAATAAAACATTGAAGCTGATTGCTTTCTGTGTGGAACTGCACCAAATTTTGCACTTTCAAGCTTTAGTAAATCAACCCCAATGTATCTCCCATACTCCCAGCTGTCTCAACTCGCTCAGCCCAATGGACATGGAATTTCTCCAACATGCAGTGCTGTCTCTTGAGTAGAGCACTTCTATCCCCTCTGGCTGAAGCCCTGGGCTATGCCCAAGCCTTCATTGTAAAGGCTGTGTGCACCTGGACATACACCCTGCTGGTCTTCAAGAAGACGTGGACACTGTGTTGTGCACATTGTATTTCTTCCCTCCCAAAAGCACTTTGAAGTCTCCAAACTCCAGAACCCAATCTGGGAATACCAGAATTCGGAGAAAGCTGTAAAAACTGTTTTCTCTGCTCATAATCAATACTCAGAAGTCCCGCACTCTGCATTCATGCAGACCCTGTGTCCTTTTTACAACTGTTTATACAACGGCAGGGCTTTACGCCACAGAGAACTAGTGTGCCCATTGTAGCTTCCAAACATATAACTAAATAGGAACTCTAAGTGCCGGTTCACATTGTGGCAATGTCAGATATTGCATGTGATTTGCACCGCACTGCTGTGTTGATCACATGCGATGTCTGTGCAATGCAAATTCAGCCATACAGGTTGTATGGCTGAATTTGCATTGCATTTGGATCAAAATTGTGCAGGACTCTTGACTCTTTTTTTTTTTGTCCGCACCAGAATCAGATCGCATGGGTGTCACACCCATGCGAGCAGATTCCTGTCCAGATTCACAGTTCGCACTGCGATATGCGAACCGATCTGAGGGTGTCTTTAACTTTCTATTGACACCTGCAGTGGTTCGCATAAGGCAGTGTGAACAGCCTGCGAATTCTATGCGCTGGAATCGTGCTGGTTGCTGCATCACACTGGTGTGAACCGGCAATATATAAGATATATCTCCCTCTCCACGCTAAATCACAGACAAAACAAGATAGGGAAAAATATATATATATATATATATATTTTGAAGCTACCTAAAAAGAAATAAATGAATATTGGTGTTCTAATTTTTTCCTACAGTGCCTTCTCAAATACCCTCAAAGTGACTACAATAAAAATCATGATCAGAACAGTGTTGCAAATTACAATTCTGTTAACACAAAATTTAGAATCAAAACGTATAGGCTTTAATATCCAAAGTGGCAATATACTGGAGACAAAATTAAGTAATATGCAATATCAAATTGTGAAATAATATCTGGTGTTACAACTCCAATGCTGCAAGTCCAATATAATGAGTTTGTGAACACAACCATGTGAATATGCTGTTGTTCTTTCTTGATCCATCTTGCCACTACACCTCCAACCGCTTAATTCCCAGTGCTCCACCACTGTGTGATTATTGCTCACACTTTAGGGTTTGGACTCATATACAATATCATATACAGGTAACGTGTGCTATTTCTTCTGCCAGGGATGACCAATGGATCTGGTAGCTCTTCCACAAGGCTCCAGTCATTCAACCCAGGACAATATGTATAGGTCCCTTTTAGGGGCTTAAGCCTCGTGCACACGATGCGAATTTCGGATGACTGAACGTCCGTTTTTTTTTTGTTGGATGCTTGTCTCATGTCAAAAGTGAAGAGTGTACTAACAATACAAAATTAAGAAGAAGAATAGTTTTTATGTATTTTTTCGTTTCTGAGCATGCATAGTCGTGATCGTACGATTTTTTTTTTTCACACAAAAACCGCATTAATGATACGAAAATCGGACGTTGACTTGACATACGAAAAAAATTTAATAGTCGGCACATCCAGCTTTTGTCTTATGAAAAATCAAAATTGGCTGTTCGAAAGGAGCATACAAATGGTAAGAATTTCGGACGATCAGCCGTTGAGCAAAAATTCCCGTCCGAAATTCGCATTGTCTGTACGGCCTTTAGAGGCACACCATCATGGATCAGGAGGGAGGCTCAGGAAGAAAATGACCGCCATTAAAAGAAATCTTTATTAAAATATGTTGCACTTGCATAAGTGCAGATGTATGTCATAATAAAACATCACTAGCAACTGCGACTCTCCATTTTTTTTCCCCCCACTTCTGGGTTAGTGCCCACACCAGAAGTGACATCACCCAGCTCTGCTGATATTGATGCCTTGCTATGGGGGCACACAGAAGAGGAGAAGCCAGGAGTGCCAACGGAGGATCCAAGAAGAGGAGGATCGGGCTGCTCTGTGCAAGACCATTACACAGAGCAGGTAAGTATAACGTTTGTAATTAAAAAAAAAAAATCTAACTTTAATGTCACTTTATTGTGCTTTACTGTACTTTCCCTGGCTCCTTTTGCCATTTGGCAATATGTGTGATGGGGTCAGGAATATTTGCATCTTATACTCTATTCTTGCATCAAATTGCAAGTATTGTGAAATTACTATGATTTGCTTTGTATGAGTAGACTGTAATTATGACATAAAGACACTGTAATTAAAGGTGCAGCATGCAGTGCCTTATGTTCAGATAAATACAGCTTTGCAAATTAGCAGAATGGTTGGTGAGTTAAAATAAAAGTATGAACATATAGCTTGTAAGCATCCCTCTAGCATGCAAATAAAGAAAAGGTATATTTAGGTAAGTTACGTGCTTTGTCCATAAGCAGGTGGCTACAGAAAAAGGGTGAAAGTTAACTGAGAAAAAGAGTTTATTTTCATTTCATATAGTTGTCAGGGATTTCATAGAAACATGAAAGATAATTTATTATGGTTTTGGAAAATGTAAATGTGGAACCGTTTCCATAGTCAGATTTAAAATGCTATCCTGCCTTTCACATCCTTATTACAAGGCCAGGCTGTAAAATCATTACACTGAGGGACAGTTCACACCAGAATGCAGGTGAAGGCCCCGCCCTTGTGATCTGCATGCAGGCATCAGTGTATTGTTAATGACACCCCAAGTGCATATTGCAAATGCAATGTGTTTACAGGCACCAAATTGCATGGTACCGCAGTGCTATGGGGTTTGTTGTAGTGCGTTTTGAAAAAGTCGTGTAAGCACTACTTTTTCCACTGTCCAGTGCGTTTTGCAGCCCGTTCAAATTCATGTGCTGTCAAAACACATCGCGCAAGAATGCATGCAATCCTGGGGTGAACCAGTCCCCAGTAATTAAAGGAGTTGTAAAGTCTCAGGGTTTTTCACGTTAACCACTTGCCGACCGCCAACCGCAGGTTGACGGCGACAAGGTGGTTCGTTATCGCAAATCGCCGTCATACGACGGCGGCTGCGATAACGCACACTGTGAGGCGTGCCCGCGCGCTCACTGTGTTCGGGGACGGCCAGGGAGCGGGTGCGGCGGCTTCGATTGCCGCCGGCCACCCGCGATGCCGCCCCCGGAGTGAAGGAACGGAGGTCCGTGCATGTAAACACGGACCTCCGTTCTGTGAAGGGGGAAGGGCTGTGATCACAGCCTTCCTGTATACGGAGGCTGTGACCACTTCCCTTCCCCAGCTAGGGCAGTCCCCATACAGTTAGAACACGCCCAGGGAACATAGTTAACCCTTAGAGCGCCCCCTGCAGGTTAACCCCTTCACTGCCAATGGCATTTACACAGTAATCAGTGCATTTTTATAGCACTGATCACTGTATAAATGCCAATGGTCCCAAAAAAGTGTCAAAATGGTCCGACATGGCCACTGAAATATCGCAGTACCGCTAAAAATCGCAGATCGCTGCCATTACTAGTAAAAAATAAAAAAATAAAAAAAAGCCCAAAAATGAATTCTCATCGTCCGTAAACGCGGCCACTTTTGCGCAAACCAATCAATAAACGCCGATTGCGATTTTTTTTATCGCAAATATGAGGAAGAATATAAATCGGCCAAAAACGGTGAAAAAAAAAGGTTTTTATATTTTTTTTTTGGATTTGTATTTTTAGCAAAAAGTAAGAAATTTGGGTTTTTTTGCAAAATTGTCGCTCTTCTTTTGTTTATAGCGGCGATCAGAAATGACGCAGAGGTGATCAAATACCACCAAAAGAAAGCTCTATTTGTGGGAAAAAAAGGACGCAAATTTTGTTTGGGTACAACGTCGCACGACCGCGCAATTTTCAGTTAAAGCGACGCAGCGCCGAATCGCAAAAAGGGCTCCGTTTCTAAAGCTGGAAATCCTTCCGTGGCTGAAGTGGTTAATGCATTCTATGCATTAAGGTGAAAAACGTTCTGCACTGCAGCTGCCCCCCAGAGCCCCCCTTTATCTTACCTGGACCCAATCGTTCCAGCGAAGAGCACAAGCCCAGCAGCTCCAGCTGCTGTCTGGGGTTCTCATTGGATAGATTGCACAAAGCAGGTAAGTATAACATGTTTGTTCTTTACAAAAAAACGAGCCTTCACAGTCACTTTAACCGGTTGTCGTATACATTTACTGCTGCAGAGTGGCTCTGTCCCACGGCTCGCTTGTGCGTGGCTAGCAGACGGGAGCGTGCCTCTGGTGGCGCACTCTCGTGCCGCTGCACTCTGCAGCAGTGTGGCTGTGGGCTACCCACGATGACCTGGCAGAGAAGAAAAACGGGGAACCGCCAATGTAAACACGTCGGTTCCCTGCTCTGTCAGGCGGCATGTAAGAGATCTACTGATCCCTGTCACTGGGATAAGTTAGATCTCTTATGCCCCTGGCAGCCCAGCCCCCTCACAGTTAGAACACGTCTAGGGAACACAGTTAACCCCTAGATCTCCCCCCTGCAGGTTCACTCCTTCACTGCCAATGACATTTACACAGTAATCAGTGGATATTTAAATTTCTGATCGCTGTATAAATGTCATTGGTTCCAAATAAGTGTCATAAATGTCCGACATGTCCACTCCGATATCGCAGTCCCGATAAAAATCGCAAATCGCCGCCATTACTAGTACAAAAAAATAATAAAAACGCCAGAAATGAATTCTCATGGTTTGTAAACGTGGCAACTTTTGCGCAAACTAATCAATAAACGCTGATCGTGATATTATTATCGCTTTTTTTGTTTATAGCGTAATTACGCAGAGGTGATCAAATACTACCAAAAGAAAGCTCTATTTGTGGGTAAAAAAGGATGCAAATTTTGTTTGGGTTATAAGTCGCATGACCGCACAATTGTCAGTTAACGCGACGCAGTGCCGAATCGCAAAAAAGTGCTCTGGTTCTAACGTGGGAAATCCTTCCGCGGGTGAAGTGGTTATTCACCAGTTATTGCTGACTCCTAAACTACCTTTATTTTTATTTTGAATTTTTTACTGCTTCAGGCAGAGAAGCTACGTGTTTAATCTTGCACACTGCAGGAGTGGCTCAGTTGCAGTTGATATAATCTTTAGGCCAGGGCTGCATAGTTGACCTGTGTTAGCTGATTTGCAGCACTAAATTCTTTGCTAACATTACAGTATTGAGGGCTCATTCACAATGTTGCAGTGTACACTATGAAGCTTCAGCCATAAATGGCCCTAATCACAGCTAACTTTTGTACGAAATTGAACTCATTATACCCTTCTCTGCTATGGTTACAAAAAAACCTCAATAAAAGTCCCAAACACGAAGTGCTTCTTTCAACTGCTGCTGCATATAACTGTAATAACCCTACAAAAGGAGTTTTGTACCACACTGAAGAATTATACATTTACCCAAAAAAGACTCCAAAATCCTTGTAATGTACATAGATCACCCAGAGGGGAATGTTTTTTTTTTCAACAAAAGTGGAGTTACACTTTAAGAGTGCACCATGTAGAGCTTCGACCCGTGTTGGTGAGCACGATGACACGCATTGACATTCAACACCAAGCACATTGTATTGGTATAAGGCCTTATTCACGTGGGAGTACTGCAGTGTATGCATGTGCGAGGGCCATGTTTCCCACATAGGGATGCTCAAGGTGTTCCATGCAGTCCCATTCATGTCAATTGGAACGTTCGGTTTGCGATTGCTTTGCCCTGAACACAGACAGTGTGCGTTAAGGGTCATGCACCTGCATGGCTGTCAGACTAGGAGCAGCAGCTGTGTACAGTTTGCTCATAAGTTTACGTACCCTGGCAGAATTTATGATTTCTTGGCCATTTTTCAGAGAATAGGAATGATAACACAAAAACATTTCTTTCACTCATGGTTAGTGTTTAGCTGAAGCCATTTATTATCAATCAACTGTGTTTACTCTTTTTAAATCATAATGACAACAAAAACTACCCAAATGACCCTGATCAAAAGTTTACATACCCCAGTTCTCAATACCGTGTATTGCCCCCTTTAACATCAATGACAGCTTGAAGTATTGTGTGGTATTTGTGGATGAGGCTCTTTATCTTCTCGGATGGTAAATCTGCCCATTCCTCTTGGCAAAAAGCCTCCAGTTCCTGGAAATTCTTGGGCTGTCTTGTATGAACTGCACATTTGAGATCTCCCCAGAGTGGCTCAATGATATTGAGGTCAGGAGACTGAGATGGCCAATCCAGAACCTTCACTTTATTCTCTGAAAAATGACCAAGAAATCATAAATTCTGCCAGGATATGTAAACTTATGAGCACAACTGTATATGCAACTACTATGTCCCAATTGAATGAATGTGACTGATTATAAAGATGGTAGAGCGCTTTGGTAGAGTGCTTCCCTCTAAATCATAAAGTTCCTAAGCGCAACAAGCAAAATAATATGATACAAAAACACTTTACAAATAATGAGTATAAAACACTAATAACAACCACTGTTATGGTACAACAAACAGTATGTAAATATATCTTTCCAAGAAATCCATACAGTGATAAAGTGCTAGTGCATAGAGACTATTTACATCCGCTGATACCCATGTAAACATATATATACAAGCCAAGTTGAGAATAAGAGTCCAAAGTATGAATAAAAAACATCTCCTGTGTCTCTCCATCTTCACATTTATGCGCTCACCTCCATAAAAGACCAAACCTGGTCACCATGCGCCTTCCCCTTTAAGGGGCACAAACAATCCCTTGATGGGCAGATATATACTTCTCCAATGCAGAGGGTCCTAGGTAGTCCGCAGTGGCAGCACTCATAAAGCATTAAAGGAAAACTGACATAGTGCTGAATCGTTTAAAATACCATTTATTAAAAAACAACTGAAAAATGACATGTTCCTGTGCACAGTTGCCTGGTGCACTCAGATGGCACACATCGCACTTGTATGGGTGTACAGCCCCTTTTAGGATCACTTGTGTGGTCGCAGCAGCAGCCAGCTGGCAGTACACAAAAACTTCCTGCTTGGGCATACTGACTTCACTAGGCCTTGCCTCCCGACACCTTATGAATGGGACTGCCTGTGCAATGGAACACCTGTGCATCACGGTGTGGGCAAGCACAGCCCTCGCAGGGCGTACGCTATAGTACTCCCGTATGTACGACCCCTTAAATGCTCTGTGTACTAGTAAGTATTTTACCATTTGGCTGGTAGAGTGGTCACTTGGCAGAAAGAGATCAATTTGAAACAGATGGAAAGCTGGTGGAAAATCTGCTGGAGCTTGATTATTTTAAGGTGCACTGAGATATATACAGTATCTCACAAAAGTGAGTACACCCCTCACATTTTTGTAAATATTTTATTATATCTATTCATGTGACAACACTGAAGAAATTACACTTTGCTACAATGTAAAGTAGTGAGTGTACAGCTTGTGTAACAGTGTAAATTTGCTGTCCCCTCAAAATAACTCAACACACAGCCATTAATGTCTAAACCGCTGGCAACAAAAGTGAGAACACCCCTAAGTGAAAATATCCAAATTGGGCCCAATTGGCCTCCCCGGTGTAATGTGACTCGTTAGTGTTACAAGGTCTCAGGTGTGAATGGGGAGCAAGTGTGTTAATTTTGGTGTTGTCGCTATCACTCTCTCATACTGGTCACTGGAATTTCAACATGGCACCTCATGGCAAAGAACTCTCTGAGGATCTGAAAAAAAGAATTGTTGCTCTACATAAAGATGGCCTAGGCCAGTGATGGCGAACCTTGGCACCCCAGATGTATTGCAACTACATTTCCCATGATGCTCAACTACACTGCAGAGTGCATGAGCATCATGGGAAATGTAGTTGCAAAACATCTGGGGTGCCAAGGTTCGCCATCACTGGCCTAGGCTATAAAAAGATTGCCAACACACTGAAACTGAGCTGCAGCACGGTGGCCAAGACCATACAGCGGCTTAACAGAACATGTTCCACTCAGAACAGGCCTTGCCATGGTCGACCAAAGAAGTTGAGTGCACGTGCTCAGCACCATATCCAGAGGTTGTCTTTGGGAAATAGATGTATGAGTGCTGCCAGCATTGCTGCAAAGGTTGAAGGGGTGGGGAGGGTCAGCCTATCAGTTCTCAGACCATACGCCACACACTGCATCCAATTGATCTGCATAGCTGTCGTCCCAGAAGGAAACCTCTTCTAAAGATGATGCACAAGAAAGCTCGCAAACAGTTTGCCGAAGACAAGCAGACTAAGGACATGGATTACTGGAACCTTGTCATGTGGTCTGATGAGACCAAGATAAACTTATTTCGTTCAGATGGTGTCAAGCATGTGCGGCGACAACCAGGGGAAGAGTACAAAGACAAGTGTATCTTGCCTACAGTCAAGCATGGTGGTGGGAGTGTCATGTTCTGGGGCTGCATGAGTGCTGCTGGCACTGGGGAGCTACAGTTCATTGAGGGAACCATGAATGCCAACATGTACTGTGACATACTGAAGCAGAGCTTGATCCCCTCCCTTTGGAGACTGCGCCTCAGGGCAGTATTTCAACAGGATAACAACCCCAAACACACCTCCAAGATGACTACTGCCTTGCTAAAGAAGCTGAAGGTTAAAGCGATGGACTGGCCAAGCATGTCTCCAGACCTAAACCCTATTGAGCATCTGTGGGGCATCCTCAAATGGAAGGTGGAGGAGCGCAAGGTCTCTAACATCCACCAGCTCCATGATATCATCATGGAGGAATGGAATAGGACTCCAGGGGCAACCTGTGAAGCTATGGTGAACTCCATGCCCAAGAGGGTTATGGCAGTGCTAGAAAATAATGGTGGGCACACAAAATATTTACACTTTGGGCCCAATTTGGACATTTTCACTTAGGGGTGTACTCACTTTTGTTGCCAGCAGTTTAGACATTAATTGCTGTGTGTTGAGTTATTTTGAGGGGGCAGCAAATTTACACTATTATACAAGCTGTACACTCACTACTTTACATTGTAGCAAAGTACCATTTCTTCAGTGTTGTCACATGAAAAGGTAGAATAAAATATTTATATAAATGTGAGGGGTGTACTCACTTTTGTGAGATACTGTAGCTTTATTCATAGGGTAAAGCTTTTTTTTTCTTTAACCACTTGCCGACCGCCCGCCGCAGCGTGACAGCGACAAGGTGGTTAGTTATCGCGATCCGCCGTCACAGGACGGCGACCGCGATAACTAGCATTGTTAGCGCGCGCCCGGGGGGAGCCAGGGCGCGGGTGCGGCGATCGATAAACACAGACCTCCGTTCTGTGAGAGGGGGAAGGGCTTTGATCACAGCCTTCCTCTACATGGAAGCTGTGATCACTTCCCTTCCCCTGCTAGGGCAGCCAACACACAGTTAGAACACGCCCAGGGAACACAGTTAACCCTTAGAGCGCCCCCTGCAGGTTAACCCCTTCACTGCCAATGACATTTACACACTAATCAGTGCATTTTTATAGCACTGATCGCTGTATAAATGCCAATGGTCCCAAAAAAGTGTCAAAATGGTCCGACATGTCCACTGAAATGTCGCAGTACCGCTAAAAATCGCAGATCGCCGCCATTACTAGTAAAAAAATAAAAAAAAATAAAAACCCCAGAAATGAATTCTCATCATCCGTAAACGTGGCAACTTTTGCGAAACCAATCAATAAATGCCGATTGCGATTTTTTTTTACCAAAAATATAAATTGGCCAAAACCGATGAAAAAAAAATGTTTTTTTATATTTTTTTTTTGGATTTGTATTTTATCAAAAAGTAATACATTTGGGTCTTTTTGTAAAATTGTTGCTCTTCTTTTGTTTATATTGGCGATCAGAAAGGACGCAGAGGTGATCAAATACCACCAAAAGAAAGCTCTATTTGTGGGAAAAAAGGACGCAAATTTCATTTGGGTACAACGTCGCATGACCGCGCAATTCTCAGTTAAAGCGACGCAGCGCCGAATCGCAAAAAGTGCTCTGGTCCTAAAGTGTGAAATCCTTCCGGGCTGAAGTGGTTAATAATAGAGTGGAAAAGGGTAGGGGGTTTTACTGCTATTTGGGACTCCATTAGAGAGATTTCCCCTCATTTTCTATTTGCTAACAGTGGTTCCACTAGACAGGAACTGAAGGCAAATGCACCAATTGCAACATTAAAGTGGTTGTAAAACCTCAAGGTTTTTCACCTTAATGCATTATCCATTAAGGTGAAAAACCTCTTCACCTGCAGCAGGCCCCCCTTTACTTACCGGAGCCCAAAACAATCCTGCAGGGGTGGGGGGACTTGCCTCACAGCTCACCCGAGCTGCTCTGGTCCTCATTGGCTGGATTGATAGATGTGGAGCCATTGGCTCCCTCTGCTGTCAATCAAGTCCAGTGACATCGGGGGGCGGGGCCAAGTCCCACTGTTTGCATGAATACACACAACAGCAGGACTTGGGTGCATGCCTGCACGTGTAACCCCAGGGAAGTGGGGTGGTCACTCGAGAAGAGGAGGAGCCTGGAGAACCGCAGGAGGACCCCAGAAGACTGGGTTAGGGGCCGCTCTGTTCAAAACCTCTACACAGAGGAGGTGAGTATGACATGTTTGTTTGTTTTTTTAAATGTGAGCCTTTAGTATCACTTTAACAGAAATTAAATATTTTTTTTTCTGTTGTAGGGGAAGGCCAGAATCCATATAAGGCTGGGTTCACACTGCAGCATGAAGCGGCTCACAGCAGGGGTCCTGCGCGTCCCCATTCACCGCTTCAAGTCTGATTTCAGCCCGAAAAAGGCTAGAAGACACACAGGACTCCCGTACAATTTGCTCCAGAGCTGCTCTGGAGATGTGTGAACCAGCTCCATAGAGAACCGGTCACAATCTCCTGACTTGCGAATTGGACGCAGAGAAACCCATATCCAATTGGTAATAGTGTGAACCCAGCCTCAGCCTTTTTTTGCTTTCTGTGTCACTGTTACAGATTTTCCTTTGCTTCCAGTCTGGTGAAATAATTGTCAGTGGAACAAGAAATGAGGGAAGGACTCTAATAGAATCCTAAACTAAAGAAAAAATCTTTGTACATACACATGTCATTCTGTTCCTGTTTTCACCTCCCAGTGAGTCACTGAACTCAACCAGGAAATACCGAACGTCTGATCCCAGTCCTGCATACATGTTTTGGCCAGTCACTTGCTAGATGCTAAAAACAAGATCAGGAACAGCCCTGAAGCCTGTACTACTAAAGACAGGTCCGCAATGAAGACTGCCATGTTTTTATCCTTGCAGGTTCCCTTTTGAAGCACTACTGTCTGTCAGATCATAAAGAGGCTTTGTGCATTGAAAGCCATGTAGTGTTTTCTGGTTCAATCAGCAATTAAAGCTTGTTACTATAACATTACGTTTGTTAATTGACTTGCTTATTAAGTTATCCATCAGCTCCTATTTCCACTAACATAGTATTTTATAGCTGTAAAAAAGTTGTAAAGCAGTAATTCTGTTTAAGTTGTCTGCATTCATTAATGTTCCTAAATAGGCAAACTCGCAAATGTTTGTGTACATGTAATACATGATAAAGTGGAAGTAAACTTCCATCACTGAATTTTACCTATAGGTAAGCCTATAATAAGGCTTACCTATAGGTAGTGTAAATATCTCCTAAACATGCGCCGTTTAGGAGATATTTACTGTACATGCAGCCAGTGACATCATCACTCGGACCGTTCCTTCAGAGCCCTGTGCCGTAAACGACGGCTCCTGCGTAGATGCATGGGAGTAACGTCATCATGGTTCCGGACAGTCACAGAGCAGGGGTCCACGAAGGCCTTCGTTTTAAGGTAAGTTTAGCATAATGTGATAGTATGCAATGCATACTAGCCCATTATAACTGCATAAATGCCTCTGGAAGCAGGTAATGCTTTCCTATGGGTGAATGTGAATGTGAGGTGCATTCAGTCTAGCTGTGTTTATAACAGAGACCCCCAGTGATTCCAAAGCTTGGTCCACTTAGATTATTGTGACACTTATTCTGTTATCAGAGTAGTCCTTCTTAGGAGCAGTTTATACATAATAGGACCGATTTATATTGCCTACCCACTTCCAGGAGCTAGGGCCAGTAGTGTCTGCTGGTGCCCCCACAGATTTTACATCATCAGCTTATACACTTGGACGTAGCAGGCACATCTTTTGAAAGAAAATTTTTTTTTTTATATATATATATATATATATATATATATATATATAGTATATATGGCTCTTCACACAGGCCTCATTCACACCTGAGTATTGGGCTGATACAATTTACTGCAGGACACTCAGCTGTGTTTTCTGCAAACAGCTATGGTCAGGAAGCCCTATTCAAGACCAAAGACGGCTAACAGCGCCCACAGCCATTTGCAGCTGTTTGTGTTTATTCCAGCATGCAGCGATTACCTGTGGATGTTAGGCCTTGGACACAGACGTATATACCTTTAAATTGTTTTTTTTATTGCTAGGGTGGTCCTATTTATGTTGTATTCTAGCTGCTGTCTAACCAGCCACCTCCATCTAGCATATTGCACTGTGGAATATCTTTACACATTTTTATCTAGCTCTGGCACGTACTTTTCTAGAACTCTAGAAGAGTGTTACAAGTTCAAGTAGTTGAACACTTAACACTTAAGCCAGGAAATGCTCTAATTATCCTCTTATTGATTAAAATCATAAGATGACATTTTTTAACAGGCTGAAAATAGACTTTAAAAGCTTAAGTTTTTAGTGATTTTTTTTCAGCACTAGGATGATACTTACAATGAATGATGGCTGCTATGTTTGTTGAATAAATAAATATTTATATATTCTTAGCAAGTACTAAGCCTTGGTTCACATCAGTGCGGCTTTGAAATCTCGCTACTTCAGCATGAATTCAAAGCCACCCGATCAGTGCAATTTGGATCTCTGATTCCATTGCGGCTTGTGACTTCATTTAACAAAAGTCAATGCAAGTCACAATGAAATCCCGAAAATGTAGTGCAAGGACCTTTTTCAAAGTCACATCGACTTGAGTTGCAACAATTTTTGAACAGTTTGCAATTTTGAATGGTCAAATCACATGACAAATCGCACTGGTGTGAATCAGGGCTAAATAGTCTTTAAACGCAACATGACAAAACTTACAAACAGGCGGGCTGGCATTTATCACAGAAGGGACCTACCTGCTTGCAGTCTTCTATGGAATGTAAACTGAGCTGCCCATGTGTAGGTCACTTTACATTGCCAGCCTGGTCGCTGACAAACTCCTGTGTATGCATATGAGTTACAACATCCGGAAACAGCCAATAAAGACAACCAAAAACCGGCACCCAAAAGAAGCAAGGGAGAAGGGACCCCTCATGGTTGTTAGACCACTGGAGAGAGGTAAGTATTGTGACTTTACAGTAATTCTCAAGTCCTCACTGACCCCTGTACCTGCAGACACTGTTGCAGATCATCCTTAAAGTGCACAAGAGATGCAACTAGGCCTCATTTAGACCAGTAATGAGGACCATACAGCATGAATGAGGTATTTGTTTATATGCCTGCAGCTTCATGCAGGCAGCCTACGTTAAGCCAGCAATAGACGGTTAGAATCACGGCCAGTTCAGCAGGAATTGTCCGAGATTCGAACCATGTATGGACAGGCTGATTGTACCCAATTTGATTAATAGGTCAACTTGAGTTCAACCAGCCTGTTGGATTTTACATGCGATTATTGCTATAGCCGCTAACAACAATCACTGTGTTCTCCCGGCAGGGGTGGGGAAAGCCGCCTCCACCGGGAGCTCCGTGGGATGGATTCCCCCATCAACACCGACTGTGTTGTTGGGTGAATCAATCGCTCAGTCTATGGCTGGCCTTAGTGATTGGAGATACAGCAGCTGTGCAGACGGACACAGCGGCACATCTGAGTTGGACATGCATACAGGGGGAGGGTGTCCAGCCCTGAACACACACTGTCTTGGTTCTGGACACCATACCCATCCCTGCACTAACTTGGATGTGTCCATATAGCTGCTGTGTTTCTATTCAATAACATAGACTGCCTGCACACAGTTCTAAGCGTCTCCAAACATGTAAACAAACACCTCATTCATGCTGTATAAGCCTCAGTACCCATGTAAATCAGGCCTTAGTTTGTTCACGTCAGTTTTTGGCATTCCGTTTTCTCCTTTCTTCTGTTGGACCTGCTGTGTTTACATGTGAGATTAAAAGGCTGGTAGGCTGCCATGTCACTACTGGAGGCGGAAGGTAGCAGAAGGAGCCAAATTACTAAAGGGAAATTTTTCTTTTTGCTGTAAACTTATAACAATGAAGTGCTCCAAGCAGCATTGTGGTTTGTTTTAAGGCCAGCCATAGGTGGTGTGAATTTCTTTCCTGTAACCACGGGTTGCAGGAAAGAAATAGGCACGATTCCTCCATCAACACAGACATTGCTAACAGGGGAATCCCTCCTGCCAAGCCATTGTCTTCTCCCGGTAGGGGCGGGCGGGGGAAGCCATTCCCACTAGGAAAAGACAGTGATTATCGCTAGTGGCTATAGCTGCCGCTTGGGATAATTGCAAGCAAATCCAGCAGGCTGGTTGTACCCAAGTTGATTTATCGATCAATCAACTTGGTACATTCAGCCTGCCCATTAATGGTTCCAATCTCAGCCGGTTTCTGCTGAACCACCCGAAATTCAAACCGTCTATAGCAGGCCTAAGGCTTGTCTATTAATGGTTAAAATATGTAAATATTTGAATGTCCAAACGCTTGGCCACAGTTCTACTTTGAGGCTCCATTCACACTAGTGCGAAGTCACACAATTTCCAGTGCAACTTCGATGCGACTTTGAGTGTGACTTTGATCCAACTTTACACTCCTTGGATCAAAGTTGCACAACAGCAGCACAGGCACCTTTTCAGAGTGGCTATGAATTTAAGTGACACCGATTTAAATGGGTGCCTTTGAAAAGAATGGCATAAGTGTGAATGGAACCTAAGTCTGGAAACCTTTTGCAAAACTTTAGGCAATAAAAACCTTTTTTGGACTGGACAATAGTCAGTGAATACTTTATAGCGATCCTTTCTGATACTACTCTAAATTTCCCAAGGTATGTAAGCCTTGGATTCATTACTGAATACCTGAAATTATTACTTTGTCAATTCTTTTAATAAGGACTATACAAAATAAAATTGTGGTCAGCATTCTGACATAAGAGATCATCCCTCTTCCATGTTGGGCCCCTGCCTCTTTATTTACTTTATGTTGTTGGATTGAATTCTTCCTTTTTTGTTTACAGTGGAACCTTGGTTCACAAGTAATGCGGTTAACAAGCATTTTGAAAGCCGACAAGCGTTTTTTAAAAAAAAATCTGACTCGGTTTGTAGGTGCTGTTTTGCAAAACTAGCAGAATTAAGCCTATTTGCATGCGATATCGCATGTGGCCAGAGGTGCGGGGGCACTGGTGAGCCTCGGAAGCCATCGGAAATACCAAAAAGTGTAAAAAATTCCCAAGCATTTCCAATGGTTTCCGAGGGTCTCTGAGGCTCACCATTGCCACCACACCTCTGGCCACATATGGTATTGCACACACCAGGTGCCCCCAGACCTCGGGCCACATACATTACTGCATTGATAGGCAGTGCTGTGGAATGAATTATCTGAGTTTCCATTGTCTCCTATGGGGAAACATACTTTTATATACGAGTGGTTTGGATTACAAGCATTCTCCTGGAACGGATTATGCTCGTAATCCTAGGTTCCACTGTATTTTCTATTCTTGGTTTTTCTTTACTGCATGCTTTGTGTATGCCTTTTCAATAAATATGTGTAAATGTCTTACCTACAAAAGCATCTGCAGTTTTATTCACCAGTTTCTGATCCACACCCTACTGTCCGATAGCACAACCAGATGCATGACCTCAAATACTGTGGTAGCACAGCATGCTTAAAGCGGCACTTAACCCTAAATTGGAAATTCCTCTGTATACCCCCTCTTCTGTTGCCACTTTCTTTTTTTGGGGGGGGGGGAGCGGGCACCTGGTTTTGCAGGTACCTGTTCCCTCTTCTGGTCAGATAGCTATGGAGGTCCACCTAGAAGTACACCAACCCCCACCCCCTCACCCCTTCGAAACCTTTTGGGACACATTACAGGTCCCAGAGAAGGATGCAGGACCATTCACAAAGCACAGTACGGCAGCCAGCTGCCCATAGTAAACATGCCGGTGCTGGGAGTCAGACCAACGAAGAAGCCGTTCGAGTGAACACAACACTGGACCCTTGGACAGGTCAGTGTCATTTTATTAAAAGTCAGCAGAAACAGTATTTATAGCTGCTGACTTTTAATTTGTTTAAAAAAGTCTAAAGCGCAGCTTTAAAGAACACACTTGAAGCTTGTTCATTGGACAATGCAAGAGCAGCAGCACACTGATGAGTCACCACTCTGCTCACTTTGGTTCATTAGTCTTGGGTTTTGTTGTTTTTGTATCTACGATTTTTTTGCATTCATTTCTGTATAGTTATTGACATAAACATATACCATTACAGAAAAATAAAATTATACTAGAAGGATAAACATTTAGTTACTTTTAAACTTCAGTTGTAATGATTATGAGCACCTTATTTCATGTGTAAAAATGATTTGGACAAGAATGATGGAAGATGTGATATCTGGTCCTGCAGGTTTCCAAATACTGCCTTGGAGCTAATGTGAAATGTTGATATGCTTGAGCTACATACAGTATAAAATGCCTATATCCAAAGGCATTAAGCTATTAATTCATGCTGCCAATGCCTACAGCAAATACAAGATATGCATTCCAAGACTAATATATAATGGAATGTTTTTTGTACCTATCCTCCTGCGGTACAGAGTAAAATAATATTATTTCATCTGCTCAGTTCATGCTTTTCTGTGACTTCTGTATGCTGTGCAGTTTAGGAGTCAAGTCATTTTTATCTTTAAGGGACTTTGACAGAACAGATTTCCCTGTAGAAGTAGAAATGTTACAAATTGCACTTGTTAGGATAAATCAGTTGTACAGGGTTACAATGAACACAATGCAGGCTTTCAGAGTAGATTTGGCATTATATTAAGCTCAGAATGCTTTCGTATCTTTAGTTGCTTTGTCCAGAAAAGAACTCTGCTAAATATAATAACATTTAAACCCATCCCATACCTAATACCATGGGGTTGATTTACTAAAGGCAAATAGACTGTGCACTCTGCAGTTGCAGTTGCTCCAGAGCTTAGTAAATACCCAATCACATGCAGGGAAAAAGAAAACAGCATTTTTATTTGCACATGATTGGATGATGGAAGTCAGCAGAGCTTTTGCTTATTTACTAAACTCTGGAGCAACTGCTCTTACCGAGTGCAACTGCACTTTACAAAGTGCACAGTCTATTTGCCTTTAGTAAATCAACTACATAGCTTGCTTTATTCTTTGCATCGGTAAGTTGCCAGCTATTTGTTTACAAAACTATACACAATCAAATTAAAGGGAATCTTTTATCAAGCAAACTTCCAGTGTGAGAAGCCTCAGACAGAAGCTGCAATTCAGTGACTTTTAGACTCCATACTAGTTCTAGGATAGTGGCATCAGTTGTAGTAAAAACTGGATAGGTTTAGCCTTACTGCCCTCCGTCTTGTGAGTCGGACAATAAAAGCTTTGTTTTTTTAACATGGCTCCGTCTTGATTGATTTTCATTTAGAATCTAGCTTTCTCTTTTGTTCGTCGACAGGCACAGTGACCCTTAGGACTAAGTGGGTTATACTGTCCTCTTCAGGAGTTTACTAGGCAGAACAGGCAGTTCTAAAAGCAAAAAGCACAGTAACAGACACAGCCCCTCCCAGGGGGTAGTCCCCACTGGCAGATAAACCCACACCCAGCTCTGCTAGCCCGGTTTTTTCTGCCTAGTGCAAGGAGTTAGACCTAGGCTCCCTGTTGGGATCTGTGGTACCTCTCTGGTCCACTTCGGCTGTCCGGAGACAGCCTCACAGATAAAGACTACAATCAAGCAGCCGCGCTGGGTGACAGGCTGGTTCTTGGATCCAGGTAGTCTCCCTAGCCGGCCAGACCGGATGCTTCGCCCTGGGTCCACCACGACAAGCCCCAACTGGACGGGGTGGCCCTGCGGGTTAAACGCCCCGCCATCGCACGCAGTGCTTCCAGAGTTGACAGCTCCCTCCGGCCTAGCCGGGAGCGTGTAAGCTGTCTCGGGTGGGATCCCCCGCATCGCCCGACTAGATGGGGTAAGTGCGCCCCCCCTCCCCTTCGGGGGCCGGGGGGGAGCTGGGGTGTAGCATAGTGGGTGGTCTTCCCCCCTCTTCCTCGCTCATGCCCCTCCCCTCCTGTACTCCGCCGCCCCCCCTTCCCCTCACCGGGGCTCCCAGGGTGTAATGGGTATATGGGCCCTAGCTGGTCCCCCTCCGCCTCACCCCCTCCCCGCTTTGTGGTCGGTTCGTCAGCGGCCATTTTGCCGGAACCCGGCCGCCATTTTCTTCTAGCCGCCGCATTTAAATGCATGTGGATCGGTCGGCGGCCATTTTGGTATAGCCGCGGCACTGTTACATAAGGTTTCGGCCTCTAGTATGCATGGGCGGCCATTTTCCTGTGGTTCTCTACACGTGGAAGACCTGTGTGTGCCGAGAGGCAGTCCTGGCCGTTTTCTGGCGCCAATTTACCCCCCAGCACGGCGCGGATCTCACTGGCGGCGGCGGCTCTGAGCACATCGGCAGTGTGGGCAGCAGGAGCGGGTGAAGACAGCAGCGGAAAGCAGCAGCAGGCAGCTCCTCTCTGGTCGGGTGATGAGTCCCCCTGGGGTGCCCCCTGTGACAAGCCTTGCGCAGACATGGGGTGGGGGGTTCAGTGTTCTCCTGGCAATAGGCCTCATTTTCAGGGCCCTGCCAGGGTGGGTGACAGAATGGCAGCCGATGCGGGTGCTTCCCCACCAGACATCTCGTGCCTGCAGCCAGCACTTCAGGGGCCCTGTCCCTGGTAGACGCCATGTCCATGGTCCTGGAGACGTTCTTCTCCCGGGTAGAGTCGCTGTTGAACCGCAGGGACGCCAAAAAGCGCCCCTTGCCCCCTTCAGGGGAGGACTCGGACCTCAAGGGGGGCTCCTCCGTTGCGGGGACCCCCCTTGAACTGTCAGACGGCGAGATCCCAGACGCTCCTGATAGCGGGGTTGAGTCTGAGGCGTCCGCTGCTGCACATGAGAAGGCTCTTGTAGACGCTCTGATCACCTCAGTGCGTGAGACCCTGCAACTGGAAGAAGCGGCGGGACGCTCTCGGAGGGTGCCCGTCCCCTTCAGGTCACATAGACCGGGCCCGGCGGCTAAGGTTTTTCCGTATGTGGATTTTCTGGATAAAATTTGTTTATAGGGACTGGGCTCGGCCTCAGAGCTCCCTCCCCATTCCGAAGCGCTTCGCTGTGCGTTATCCCTTTGGGGATAAATTATTGAAGAAATGGCCATCGCCCCCCGTGGTTGATCCCCCTGTGACCCGCCTGAGTAAGGCAACCACTATCTCAGTGGAGCGGCCCGTTGTGGCTTCTGCACTGGTTTTGCAAACGCTCACTGAGTGGGCAAAGCTGCTACACAGCGAGTTGTGCAAGACGCAGGCTTCTCCTGAGTGTGTGGATCTTGCAGATCGGATGGTCCAGGGGGCTCAGTATCTGTGCGATGCAGCTCTGGATACGCCCCCCCTGATATCCAAGGCGTCCACGGTCTCTGTCGTGGCCAGGCTGTGGCTTTGGCTGAAGTGCTGGTCCGCGGACCAGATTTCTAAGAAGGCCCTGGCAGACTTGCCTCTCCGGGGGGGGGGGGGGGCGGCTCTTCGGTGACTCCTTGGATGAGATGATCAAAGATCTCATGGGAGGGAAAAGCACCTTTCTCCCGGAGTCTAGGAGGAGTTCGGAACCCCGTCGCCGACAGGGCCCTCCTTTCCGGCCCATAGGCGGCCTTTTCATCCCTTTCGCTCCTCTGGCAAGGGTTCACAGCCCACCAAGGCCCCCGCGGGTGGACAGAGGCGTCCCTGGCCGCGTAAGCACTCCAAGACAGAAGACAAGGTCTCCTCTGCATGAAGGGTTGCCTCTGCCCACTGTTCGGATGGGTGGATGTCTCCTGGGGCTCACAGACAGGTGGTCCTCCCGCATCTCGGACCGATGGGTGCTCGAGGTGGTCTCCTCGGGGTACAGCATAGAATTCGGTTCCCGCCCCCCAGACAGGTTCTTCGCCTCCAACCTGCAGCTGCCTGCAGGCCCTGTTCGGGGCTGTGTAGGACCTGCTGGGTCAAGGGGTGATTGTTCCGTTCCACGTGCGGAACATTCCCGAGGGTTTTATTCCACCCTTTTCGTGGTTCAGAAGAAGGATGGGGTTCGTCTCATCCTGGGCCTGAAGGACCTCAACAGGTTTGTGCGGGTCCACCGGTTTCAGATGGAGTCGGTACGCACGGTATTATCGGCCCTGCACCAGGGCGACTTCCTGGCCTCCCTCGACCTCAAAGATGCATACCTGCATGTTCCTATCTGCGCCCAGCACCTGCGCTTTGCGGTTGGGGTGGATCACTACCAGTTCGCGGACCTTCCGTTTGGCCTGGCATCGGCTCCTCAGATTTTCACCAAACTGCTGGCCCCGGTTCTGGCTCTGCTGAGGCAGAGGGGCATCGCGGTGGTGGCGTATCTGGACAACCTTCTTCTGCGAGCGGAGTCAGCTCCAGCACTCAGGGACAATGTGACGATCACCCTGCACACTCTACAGGAGTTCGGATGGGTGATCAACCTCCTGAACTCGGTTCTGATTTCGTCTCACCACCTGGAATATCTGGGGCTGACCCTGGATGCGGCCCAGGCAAAAGTTTTCCTTCCGCCAACCAAGCAGCAGATGCTTCAGTCGGCGGTTCGGTCCCTGCTGTCCCAGAAATGGGCCTCACTCCGGTTTTGCATGCGGGTCCTGGGCCTCATGGTGGCCTCCTTCGAGGTGGTCCCTTATGCTCAGTACCACACCCGGGTTCTGCAACGCAAGATTCTCCTGAGATGGGACAGTCCCCATCTTCCCTGGATCGGGTGATCAGGATGGATCACCAGGTAAGGGCCTCGCTGCTCTGGTGGCTACAGTTCCCGGCTCTTCGGTCGGGGAAGCCCTTTCTCCCCCTTCACTGATCACAGTGATCATGATGGACGCCAGCCTCACAGGCTGGGGCAGAGTCCTGGGGCTGCTCTCAGCCCAGGGCCGGTGGTCTCTGGAGGAGTCTTGTCTCCCGATCAATGTCCTGGAATTGCGGGCGATTTGGTGCTGCCTCTCCCATTGGACATCAAGACTACACAGGTGCCCTGTCCGGTTTCAGTCGGACAATGCCACTGTGGCCTCGAAGGTAGCCCCCATCCTGCGGTGGGCAGAAAGCCACGTTCCAGCAATTTTCTCCAGCAAGAAAATTGGCAGGCGGACTATCTCAGTCGTCAGCGCCCGGACCAGGGGGAGTGGTCCCTGCACCCGGATGTGTTTCATCAGATTTGTCTGAGATGGGGTGTCCCGGACGTGAACTTGCTAGCGTCCCGTCTCAAACGGAAGGTGCAGACCTTCGTGAGCAGGACAAGGGATCCCCTGGTGGACACGGCGGATGCTCTTGTGGCTCAGTGGGCTCGGTATCGGCTCATCTATACCTTTCCTTCTCTCAAACTGCTTCCGCGCTTTTTGCACAGAATAGAAACGGAGGGTATACCGACCATTCTGGTAGCTCCAGATTGGCCAAGGCATCCTTGGTACGCCAATGTAGTGCGACTGGTGGTGGATGTCCCCTGGCGACTCCCACTTCGCGAGGATCTTCTGTCCCAGGGGCCCATCTTGTACCCTGCTTTACCCTCTCTAACTTTAACGGCCTGGCTATTGAATCCCAGGTGTTGAGGGATCGAGGTGTCTCGGACTCAGTGATTCCTACCATGTGGAAGGCACATAAGGCCACTAAAATTTATCACCGCACCTAGAAGGCTTACATTGCCTGGTGCAAAGCCGGGGGGTGGAACCCTCGTTCCTTCTTGGTGGCTCGGGTGCTGGCCTTCCTACAGAAGGGTCTCGACCAGAAACTGGCGTTTAGTACTATCAAGGGTCAGGTTTCTGCTATGGCGATCTTTTTTCAGCGCCCTTTGGCGACGCATTCTTTGATCCGTACCTTTATGCAGGGGGTTTGACATGTCGCCTCCCCCCCCCCAGGTACGGTCGCCTCTGGCGCCATGGGATATCAATTTGGTCCTCTTGGTCCTTCAGAAGCTGCCCTTTGAGAATATCAGGGAAATTTCACTACAACTGTTTTCACAGAAGGTGGCTTTCCTGGTAGCTATCACATCCGCTCGGCAGTTGTCTGAGTTGGCGGCTCTTTCCTGTAGGTCTCCTTATCTGGTCCTACACAAGGATAAAGCGGTCTTGCGCCCATCACCTTCCTTTTTACCGAAGGTGGTGTCATCCTTCCACATCAATGAGGACATTGTCCTTCCTTCATTATGCCCGCACCCATCTCACCCTAAGGAGGTGGCTTTGCACTCCCTGGGCGTTGTTCGGGCCCTGCGGGTGTATCTGGCGACCACGGCCTCCTTTCGGAGGTTGGACGCTCTCTTTGTCATGGTGGATGGTCCACGCAAAGGTTAGGCGGCCTCTTCGGCCACTATCTCACATTGGATTAGACAGACGGTGACCCGAGCCTATGCTGTTCGGGGTCTGGAGTCTCCCTTTCCAGTCACGGTTCACTCTACCAGGGCGATTAGCACCTCCTGGGCTTTTCGACAACAGGCGTCTGTGTCTCAAGTGTGCAAAGTGGCTACTTGTACCTCTGTGCACACCTTCTCAATGTTTTACATAGTTGATGTTTTAGCATCCTCGGATGCTGGTTTGACCGCAAAGTTTTGCAGGCTGCCCTGTGAGACACGTGTTGGTTCCTCACTGAGGGTTCAGTTGGGTGTAGTTCTGTTGTTATTCTGTTACCCACCCCTCATTTTTGGTACTGCTTTTGGACGTCCCACTTAGTCCTAAGAGTCGCTGTGCCTGTCGACAAAGGAAAGACAAAACAGGATTTTTTTTGACTTACCGTAAAATCCCTTTCTCTGAGTTCGTCGACAGGCACAGCACCCACCCCTCTGGATGTTGCACTGCTTGTTACAAACTGAGCTAGCAGAGCTGGGTGTGGGGTTATCTACCAGTGAGGACTGCCCCCTGGGAGGGGCTGTGTCTGTTGCTGTTCTTTTTGCTGTTAGAACTGCCTGTTCTGCCTAGTAAACTCCTGAAGAGGGCAGTATAACCCACTTAGTCCTAAGAGTCGCTGTGCCTGTCGACGAACCCAGAGAAAGGGGTTTTACGGTAAGTCAAAAAAATCCAGTTTTTCTGCTCTGCACTAAGTTTCCTACATAGAACTACATACAATTCCATGACTTGTGATAATTTTTTAAGCATTTTCCATAGCACCCAATCTGACCCAGGAAACGGCTTGGCCACCACCTGCAACATCCAGTCAGCAAAGGTAAAGTTCATAGCACGTCCATCATTAAATAACCTAGTACACAGGTACAGGCTGCATTTGGTTAGTGTGGGAGAGGGTAGTGTGTGTTATGCAAGTGGCAGATGGGGGTACAAACACACAAGCCACTCACTGCTCTTTGTTTAGACTCCATTCAGGGCACAGTGACAGTGTTACTAGCCCATTTGCCAACCCACCTATACTTACATTCCTCAGTAACCTTTTTGGAGAAAAAAATCATACCAGGTTTTACAACCAATTATTCACAGGAGCTGGCAATCCATTGTTAAGCAAGAGCATAAAGTGATTGTAAAGGTGGAAGAAAGAACTGGGGGGCAGGGTCGAGCCACGATGTGTGTGTCAATAGACACACATAGCTCAGCTCAGGAGTGAGCCTGCACACCGCTGCAAAGGGAGGAGGAGCCAGGAGTGCCGACAGGGGACCCCAGAAGAGGTGGTTCAGGTCTGGTCTGTGCATAACAAGCTATTAATCTTTTTAAGTAATTGTTGAATGATGATCCAGGGAGTATCTGTTTGCTTTAGGGCAAGGGTGTCCAAACTTTCTAAACAAAGGTAAAGTAATTAAGAAGACTGCGCTAACCCTATTGCATCATATGTCCCCGTGTACACAGCTGCAGCAATAAGGTGTGATCCCTACACCTAAAATACAAAATATAACCTAATAAAGCTGCGCTTGTGAAAGGGTATGAACCACAGTGATGAAAATAAATGTAGAAGGTATCCGTAGATTATAAAGATATAAAGTGAAATAAATACACTCTTAAATTATATGTGCGTTTAAATTCCAGTGGCAGTGATCGAACAGCCAATCTCAACAAAGTCCTTAATCAAATCCTCCAAAAGAGTGAATCCGCATGCATCACACAAGTCCCACAGTGAACGAGACCTCCACCACGAATAATTGTGCCCTTACCAGATCGCTTGGACCTCTTATTATAGGAGGTCAAACACACATGTGTGGATTGGGCCTCCACAGAGCCTCCCCGATCTTGGATTCACGGAGCACACAATATGGTCAGTTGGATTCTTCCTTATCCCGGGTGGGAAGTACTGTAAATCACTTCCAGGGGTAGGAGATCAATGAAGAAATAGCAAACCGCGGTTCACCAGATTCCACTCCAGGGAAGTCACACCAACCAAAAAGAAAAGTGGGCCAAATAGTGTAATATCGTTGATAAAATCAATTTAA
>BLSH010268517.1:1577942-1590296 GCA_018402905.1 Glandirana rugosa
GTGGTAAGGAAGGTAACTGTGGTTGTAACCCTTGGTAAGGAGAATGAACGTGATGACTGAGGTTACTACCCTGTAACAAGGAAGGTGACTGTGGTCGTTATCCCGTATTAAGGAGGGTGACTATATTTGTTAATCCGTGATAAGGAGGGTGATAGTGATTACTACCCCGTAATAAGGGGAAAGATGACTGATGTCCGTGATACATAAAAAAAAATGAGGTTGACTGTGACCCCGTAAAAGATGAAGGTGACCGGTGAGGTCGGGGGGATTTCAGACTTCATTTGACAGGGAAACAAATCTTTTATATTGGATTATTTCGACGCGAACACTTTCCCATAAAGAGTGTATTTATTTCACTTTATATCTTTATAATCTACGGATACCTTCTACATTTATTTTCATCACTGTGGTTCATACCCTTTCACAAGCGCAGCTTTATTAGGTTATATTTTCTAAACAAAGGGACAGTTTACTTCAGACTTTAGGGGGGCTGGAGTGGCCAGTGGAAGTAGAAAATGCCCCAGTGTCAGTTGGAGTAAAAAAAAATACATAGTGCCTGTAGTCAGTAGAAAGGGGAATAATGCCCCATCATTAGTGATAGTGGGAGGAATAGTGCCTAATTGTTTATATCAGTGGGAGGAATTATGCCCTATTGCTGGTGTCAGTGGAAGGAACAATGTCCCATCATTGGAGTCAGTAGTGCAAGTAAGAGGAATGGTTCCCAATGTTGGTGTCAATGGAAGGAATGGTGCCCCCTTGTTGGTGTCTGTGGGAGGAATAGTGTTCCGAGGGCTGGATAAAGGCAAACAAAGAGCTGCATTTGGAGACAACTGCTATAGGCGATAAGGAACATTTTTTTTTTCTTGTTGAAGCAATCTGGACCATAATTCATGAGGGTTTTCTACCTTTTTTTGCAATAGAGTTCTGACAATTCAGGTTTTTAATTTATTTTGATTTGTCTTTTAGTTCTACTTGATGGTGTGTTTTCAGCAGTACCACAGATAGAATAAGAGTGCAGCTTATACAAACTTTACATTTGGTTCCAAGAATAGTTTTTCAGTGTATTTAGTTGCAGTCATATGAAATCAAACAAACGGGAGCAGAGGTATTTAGCTTATGATATGTCAGTTATCTGTAATGGCAGTTTTTCTATTGAATATTTTGTGAGGTCATGCTGACATTTATGCCCTTTTTATTAAAATGAACATCTCCTATTTAGAGCACTGCTAGACTGACTGCAAAGCAGCATCTCCTAAAAAGATGTTAGATGGTGGGGCCGTCCCCAAGATTGTCTGTCCACATAGACTGTCCGAAGTGACTCATGCAGATAGCAGAAGAATGATAGAGAAGACAGAAATCACACTAGGTACTTTGGATTGAGGCTAGTGTATGCTATAGAGGGATGTGCATTGCTCATGTTTAATTTCAAGAGGTTTACAACCACTTTAAATAGTAATGGACCCTTTGATGCTTTGTACCACAAGTAATGGCAGTGACCCTGATATAATGAAGGATTTGCACATATTCACATTGCAAAGGGAAATTTCTCTTCCCAAGAGAATTTTGGCTTTGTTAATGTGGTGAAAATCCAGTTTGCAAAGAATACCATTACATACATTTTGGCTTGCACATGATTAGATGATTGATGTAATCAGAGATTCATCTCATTCATTAAGTCAAAATTCACTTTGTAACGTGATAACGCTCCACTCCTTTAGTAAATCTGGGGCAATATAAGGGAAACTGCCTGCATTGATACCAAACGGTGAAGTGTTTATAAAGCCTAAACTTGTTTTTTACTTTAATGCTTTCCTTCCATTAAGGTAAAAAATGTTTAGGCATCAGTATCCCCCCCTCCCCTTCCTTTCACTTACATGAGCTCTCATTCGATCACTTCCTGGTCTAACTAGTTTATAGAGGTTCCCGCTGCTGTCAATCAAAGCCTCTAAAGAAGGAGCAGGGGGCAGGGCCAACAATAGACGCATACAGGGAGGCTCAGGAGCGAGCCTGCATGAGTGCCCCTGTAGAAAGTGGCTTTCTATGGGGGGCACTTGGAAGGAGGGAAGGAGCCAGGAGCACTGGCAACGGGCCGAGAAGAGGAGGTTAGGGGTCACTCTCTGCAACTCCATTGCACACAGCAGGTAACTATATACCTGTTTGTTGTTAAACAAAAAAAAAAAAAAAAACAAAGCCTTTTACAAACTCTTTAAACATGTCATTTTAATGTGTACCTGTACTGCACAGTGTACTCATGATTAGATGTCTTTTCTTGTGGCAAGTGGCATGCTCAGGTTATTGTTATTATGTCTTAGAACTCTGTAGAAGACTTTCTTTTGTGGTTTGAGATCAGCACACTATGAATTTGTAATTTAACAACATGCATCCAAAAGATGTAATACTAATAGCTTCTAGCATCAACATTAAAGTTGTACTTGAGATCGGAATCCAAGCTGACAGGGCCAGTACACTAATGATTTTATGATGACTAAGCCATCTCTTACAATGATGTGGTAAGGTTTAAGATTTGGATGTGATTGGTATTCTCCTCTTTATCAAGAGAACATGCACACTTTGCAGGTCAAGGCTGCATTCACATTACAGCGGTTTGAACCGTGGGCAGATTTGCTGCGAATCTGCCCACGATTTGACAGCGCCGATGTGTGAATAGCAAAACGCGGGACTTGCATTTAAGATGCCATTCATTTGGATGACACCTCAAAACACGGCACGGGTCTGATGCGATTGTCAGGCGATAAAGTGTGCTGCAAATGCGGCAACCCGCATCATGCATGTAGCCCCAAAATAGTTCGGGAGCTACTTTGGGGTGACATGTGTCCCGCGATGCGGGTTGCCATGATTGCAGCACGCTTTATCGCCCGACAATCGCTGCAGACCTACACCGCGTTTTGAGGTGTCAGTCAAATAAATGCCATCTCAAATGCAAGTCCTGCATTTTGCCATTCACACATCGGCGCTTTCAAATTTGCTGCAAATCAAAATGCTGTAATGTGAATGCAGCCTAAGGATTTTATTTGCAAAACTGACCCTACAAGTGTACAAAACAGGTGAAGTTGACCTTAAACAAATGTAGTACTTTAGCCTACTTGGCACAACAGCTAGCTGACCTCTGAATCTCATTGTGCTGAGTTATCAGAAGCTCCCGCCTCCCAGTCACCAAGTGTGGCATAGCAGTTTGTGGAAGTAAATTTGTATGCAGAAGAAGGTTGGCAGTGTAACTTTTCATATGCTGAAAGAAAAGTAAATGGCCTGCTATTTAGCACTTATATGTAGTAAGGATGGGCTCGGGCTTGTTCGGAACCGAACATGCCCGAGCCCCCCAGGAAGTGAACCCTGCACTGCGCTAATCACAGGCAGTGAGACATTTCCCGATCACTGCAGCCACGCATTGGGGAAATGTCTCACTGTCTGTGATCAGCGCAGTGCAGGGTTCACTTCCTGGCGGGCTCGGGCATGTTCGGTTCCGAACAAGCCCGAGCCCATCCTTAATATGTAGTAAGGGCAGGGCACGGCCTAGCTTATTTATCCAGGCTTTGCAGTATTGCACAAATCCACCTCACCATTTTTAGGTTTTCTTAGGACATGCTTGCAAGTGGTGCTGGAACAAACGCTGGAGGTTCCTCCTTGTCTGATGTAAAAAAAAAATCAGTATTAAGATGTTTCTAAAAGCCACCAATCAATTCCATTTCAGCCCTGTAAATATGAATGTTATTGGTGATTCAGAAAGAGAAATTTATTCAGCGCAGGCTACAGAAAGTACAGTACTGCTTACTCTGGGAGCAGCTTTACAATGGTCTTCATACAGGCGATTACACAAAATTGAGTGAATGTTCGGACTTGAGCACAGCTGCAGTGTTTGCTGAATATTGTTAGTAACGGATGAATTGTTCTTGTAGTCTAAATTTTTTTTTTCTTTATCATATACTAGCCCCCACAATGTACATATTGCATAATTCCAGGGGATATGCCATTACATACATCTTTGTTGCCAAACGTGTTGCACTTATATAAACATTATTGTATTAGGCCACAAGCATATTGTGAAATCATGGCTGTTTTTGAAACTTCCTTGTAACAGCCAACTATATGTGTTGCCTATACAGTAGCTAGCAATCACATACTCTATTTTCATAATTCTGTGTAGTGAAAGAGATAAAAATTGGTTGCTGGGACTGACACAGCTCTCCTTTTAAGATACCTTTTTTATATTCAATACTATTATCTTCTATTTATGCACTAAATGGGACACTTTTTGAATCTTTATGTTTACGATATACAGTGTTGTCTAAGATCACTACATACAGTATATGTATGTCTGTATCCTTCTAATTGAAATGTGCTTATCTTTTGTAGCTTGTAACGGGAGTATGGGAAGGAGGATACAACTTCTTCTGTCAAGACACTCGGAGTGGAGGGGAAGCAGACATGAAGGTAGGAAAATGTTTATCATTTTTAGAGGTCTTAAAGGAGGCCAGACTGATTAAGAGCCATATATTAAAATGAGGAGCAGTTAAATTAACTAAAAGCAATCCATTTAAGCCTAACTCCAGGAAAAAAATTAAATTTAAATAGTGCATTGGGCATCAATTACCTTGCTCCTCAGTCTTGATTCTAAAGCACCTTTTCCTAAAGTAGAATTCCAGGCTAAACCTAACTAATCTTAAAAATTCTCCCTCCCTTCTCCTAACACCTATGCTGACTAACCTGTGAAAGGCTTCATGTACACTGGGCTACATTTACCACAGCCGCGATTTTGCAGCTTAGAAATTCTTCCGCGTTCAGGAGAGGGAGGTTGAAGCTCACCTAAACGCAGCAGCTCCTAAACTCTGCTAAAAGCCTATCTGTACATTGAAACATAGGCTTTTATGGAGTTGAGTTTAGTAGCTTTGGCAAAAGAACACCAAAAGGTTTTAAACTCAAGTTTAGGAGTTGCTAGTGTACATGAAGCCTAAGAAAGATGTACTTTAAACCATCCTATAGTGTAATGGATCAAATTAACAGTTTCCTGTGTGAGCAAAGCTAATGTCTTGCCCTGGGGACCAGACATTTTCCCCGACTCGTTATTTTCTTGGTCACAGGTCCCCTCACTGCCCCAGTGAGTTCTCCTGCCTCTGGAGCCTATAAGAGAGGGCCCGGCCACAAAAGTGTCACCTCCACCAATAGGAGGTGTCCACATCATGCAGGCAGTGATGTGGATACCTGAAGAAGGATCCCAGGAAGTAAGAGGACGAGAGAAGGATCTTCACAGGTCGTTGTATGATGGTGGCTTCAGTTAAATGGCAGATGCAGCCTCTTATTCTTGACATGTGGGGTTTATGCACCTTTCACTAGGAGTGGACTAGGCAGAATGAAGTTCAGCTAAAAGCAGATACTGCCCCTCCCAGGGGGCCGTCCTCACTCAGCATAACCCCTCCTGCCCTGCTCAGCAAGCCAGTTTTTTCTGCCTAGTGCAAGGAGTAGGACCTGGCTCCCTGCTGGGATCTGCGGTTCCCCATTCTTTTTTTCAAGATTTCTGAGGAAGAATGTAATCAAGTAGCCGGCTGGGTGACAGGCTGGATATCCTAGATCCAGGTAGTTTCCCCAGCGCGGCCAACGGACGCAAGCTGACATTTAGCTGTACGCAGGGTCGGCCGCGTCGGGCCTTGTTCCGTGTGGGGCGGCCGGCAGGTTAAACGCCCCGCCAGCGCACTTAGGACCAGGTCCTCGGGCTCGCGTCACGGTTGTCGCATGGCCGGCAGCTCCCCCCAAATTGGCGGGGTGGCAGGTCTGTCTCAGGTGGCAACCCGCTACGCCTGTTTGGATGGGTAAGTACGCCCCCCGGGGTGTGGGGAGGGCAGGCGGGTCCCCCCTCCTGGGGTGGTGGGCTGGTCCCCCCTTTTTCGCCACCCCCCCCACGCTGCATGCTGCTCTTTCCCCCTCCCACCCCCTCTGGGTATCCCCGGGGACATGGGGGCCCTTATTGGAGCCCCTTACCTTTGGCAGGGCCGGCTGCATGGTCGGTAGCCGCGGCCGGGGCCATCTTGCGGTGGTCCGGCTGCCATTTTCTCGTAGCCGGCCGCATGTTCGGCCTCTATTGCTGATCGCGGCCGCCATTTTGTTGTGGCCGGCCACGTGTTTTGGCCTCTAGTGTGCATGGTGGCCATCTTGTGGTGGCCCATGCTTTTCAGTACAGCCTGTATGTGTGGGGGGGGGGGGCGGTTCCCTGGCCTTCTGGCGCTCGTTTACCCCCCGCACAATGGTTGATACTGATCACTGCCCTGTCCCTGCATGACGTGGGGAAGGCTTGGTGTACACAGGCCTGCCTCGACAGCGGCACGTGCAGGAAGAAGGCAGCATATGCAGCGGTGGGCAGCGGCAGGTGGTAAGTCCCCCTGGGATTACCTTCCTGTGGGAGTCCTGCGCAGTCTTGGGGGGGGTGACTGGTCTCAGGTACTACTGGTCCCAGTTTGCGGGCCATGTTACCAGGGCGGGTCTCATTGGCAGCCGATGCAGGTGCCATCCCACTTGACCTCTCCGTGGCGCTTAGGGACTGCGAGGCAGTCCTGGGTTTCCCGGGCAAGGACTTGGGCGTATGGTGGGCCGTACCCCCATCCTGCTTTTGGGATGAGTCAGACACTTACAGGGGCCCTCGATGGTGTGTTCCGGTGTTCCCCGAATAGTGTGGAGGGGTATGCTGCAGCTACTGCGGCGCATGGGAAGGCACTAGACAGCGCCTTGATCGTCAGCGGATGACCAGTGGCAGTTGTCCTGTATTCTCGGACAGGTTACTTCTGGTAGGGGGTAGCCTGGCCCGCGTCATAGGTGGGCCGGCACCGGTCCGCCCGGCAGTGGCCCCCTTCTCCCGTTGTCGGGGGGCCACGAGTTCCGGTTTGGGGGATTTACGCCGTCCCTGTCGGGCCGCTTAGCCCGGCCGTGTGGCTGTGGGTCCCCCAGGTGTTCTACTTGGGGGCAGCTGCGGGGACTGGGAATGGTTTCAGCCCCCCTTTTTTTCTGTATGGCGGCCCGTGGTTGTACCCACTATGTTCGCCTGTTCGTGCTGACCATGATCTGGTGGGCTCAGCTGGGTAGGTAGGGTTAGCTCACCTACCTTCCACAGTTGATTCTGTGGGTTTGATTCTCAGGTGCCACCTGTTGCAAGTTTGCACTGTATGTTGAACTATATGCAGATGCTGATTACCGTCCTTTAGTGGCACGCCGTCCTTAGACCTGGCTGACAGGAGCGCCGAGTCCGCTGCCAGATCTGGGTTGTTCTGGCAGGGTCAGCTTTCGCCCGGTGTGGTTCCACTCGGTTGTTGTAAACTCTCTCGGAACGGGCTAAGCATTCGCACCACGAAGCTGCTTATGCGATTCCTCCTGCATGGTGGGGGCGCGTTGGCTGGCTCCTTCAGGGCTTAGTTGTCTGCTTTGCTAGGGTCCTGTTGGTCAGGCAGGTCCTGGCAGTCTTCCCTTCTCTATTAGGCGGCTCTTGGAGCCAGGGGGTAGGGAGTCCCGCAGCACGGGTCAGGCCTTGGCGGCCCAGTGGAGGCCTCCTTTCCTCCGTTCCTTCCGCCATTGGGCCGGAGCTCCCTGCCCGTTAGGGATCCCGCAGGTGGGCGGAAGTGTCCCTGGCAGCATAGGTGCGACAGGCCAGAGAAGACAAGTCCTTCTCAGTGTGAAGGGTTGCCCTTACCCACGGTTTGGGTGGGGAGATGCCTGCGGTCGACCTTCTGAATTTCGGTCTGCTGGGTGATTTTGTCTGGGTACAAAATGGGATTTCATTCCCGTCCCCCCCGGGCGTGCCGCAGGCCTGGCTAGGAACCGGCTTTGTCAAGGGGTGGATACCCTTGTCCCGTCCTCGGGGCGTACCATGATTTCCTACATCCTGCTTATGGTCGGAGGTGAATTGGGCCTGGGCGGTATGGTTTGGTGCCCCTTCATTGTCTGGTACTTGTACGTCTGGCCACCATGATGGTGGCGCACCAGGATCTCTTCCTGGTTTATCTCAACAGGGCAGTGGTGTATCCGCGTATCACCCTGTGTGCCCTACGCCGGCGTTTTCCTGCGCCTTGCCGGTATTGGAGCTTCACTACACGGTTATGGCTCTAACCGTTTTACCTGGTTTCTGTGCCTCGGGTCCTCGTCGGATGGCGGCCCCAGTTCTGGCTCGGTGACGCTGAGGGGCATCAGCTGGATCTGGCCGACCTACCCTAGCGGGCGGAGTCGGCTCCAGCCCTGAGGGCCGAGGTGGCAATCACCAGGCGCATGCCGTGGGAGTCCGGCTGGGCACTACTTTTCCTGAAATCGGTGTCGGTTCAGTCGCACCGTTTGGAGGCTCTGGGTCTGATCCGAGATTCCGTCCGGATGGAGGTCTTTTCCTCCCTATGACCAAGCACAGATGCCTTAGTGGGCGGGTCGGTCCCCGCTGTCCCTAAAGTGGTTCCACCTGCCTCCTTGCAGGTGGCTCCTGGGGCTCTGGCTTTCCTTCCCGGCGGCGGTCCCATTTGCGCAGTGCCACAGTGGTGCTTGGCAGCGAAAGGTGTTTCTCTGCAGTGGGGCAAGTCCCCCTCATCCCTGGTCGGTGATCAGGTGGGACCGCCAGGCCGGATCCTCACTACTATGGTGGTTGTGGGCCCCGGCCCTGCAGTTGGGGAAGTTGTTTCGCGCGCCAGTCTGCCTGGCTGAAGTCCTGGGGGTGTGGGCGGCCTGGGGTCGCTGGTCCCAGGAGGAGTCTCGTGTCCAGACGCATTTCCTGATCGTCGGGCCATCTGGCTTTGCCTCCTGCTGGTCGGGGAGGCTGTAGTTTTTGTCCTGTCTGAGCTCCTGTCCTGTGGAGCAGCAGGGCGGGACAAGATGCTTAGCTGCCGGTTCGACGGTGGCTTTCATTGTGAGGTGGGCAGAACTTCCCGTGCTGGGTTTACATTTCAGGCGTCAAGAGCTGGCTAGTGCAGCCCTGGTTGTGTGAGATTGATTAAGGGGGGATGGTCCCTGAATATAATCCTCTTCTGTCCATCCCCTCATCACCCTCTCCCTATGAATGGAGGGGGCAGGACCTATGAATCCTCGCCCAGCTTCCATTCTTAGATCCTGTTTCTTTTGTAGAAGCTGTAGTGCGGCTTCTGTGAATGGAGCAGCTGTCAGAAAAGGTGAGCATAGTTGGGCTCTCTTGATGAGTCCCTTAGTTGTATTAATGCCCGCCACATCAAAATATCACAAGGGTGGGGGCCTAATTTGACATTCTGCTGTGCCTTTTGCTCAGTTTGCCACTCTTCTAGAATGAACTTTTAATTCAGACACCATAGGGAAATTGCAATGCCCCTTTTTGGAGGTGCTAGAAATTCAATCCTGCTTTGCAGGATCTTCTATTTTAGCCATCTTAACAAGCTAACAAAGGAAGGTACAAGCTCAAAATGAAAACTTGCATATAGATCATCCTCATCCACATCTTCCGTGTTGGAGGAGGGTTGATTGGAGGTTCTGAGAACAGTTGACTGGTTCAGGAAGGAAAAGCAAACGTTGCCAGAGTAGAGAAAAAAATCCTTTAGAGTGTCTTGATCACTTGCGTGATGGGTGTGACAACCTGTTGGTCATCAATATCATCTTTATTCCTGACTGCTTGAACAAAGCAGGATTTATGCAGGGTTTTGCCTGCCAAAGGCACGAGTGTCACAGGACCAGTTTAGGGAGCGCATGATGCATGCGGATCTGGAGAGGTTTATTGGCATAGAGCCCATTAGTCAGCTTCCAATACGCCTGAAAGAAATGTCCTTATTTACTTGAGAATAGCTGGCCACAAGAATTAAGTGACAAATTCATGGCTTAGGACAGTAAGCAAACATTTTTTTACAGAAAACTGTCAGTAAGATGGTAAAGAGTGTACAACTTTAAGAGGTCTACAGAAGTAAAATAATATAGCATGTACAATACTCGAGCCGTCCAGTAATTTATAAATACTAAAATTACCATCCCATGTCAAACTGCAGAGAATTAAGTTTTCTAAGCTGTAAAAAAAATTGGTGCAATAGGAATTTAGTTTGTTTGATGAGAAACCCTATAGGGTTAACTACTGCAAAAGACCCATAGAAGTATTAGCAAGGGGAATAGTCCCGCTGATAGCTGGGAGTAACCTGTCTCCACTTCATCAGTAAACCAATGCATGCAAGGGAAATCATGTCACAGAATACATCTGATAGGCTTATCAGGACAAAAACATGTGGACTGGATCAGCCTCAAAATATAGGGGAATGGGGTGCTATAGGGTAGAAGCGAGACAAGGGTCTACCCAAATGTATACTGCCATGGAGTCATTCAGGAATAAGGCACTCCCTGGGTTACAAACAAGGTTCTGTGGGTTTGTTCTTAAAGTATAACTATGGGCAAAACTTTATTGTTCATTTTGGATAGAGTATGGGGGGGATATAACCCCTGTCAGATTTTTTTTTTTTGCCATCTGTGTCCCATTGCAGAGATTGCCCTTCACTTTCTGTCTCTTAGCCAAACAGGAAGTGAGAGGAAATCCCTGTAAATTAAGGGAATTCCTTGGGGACCCCCAGGTCACCAGAACTAATGCCCCCATTGGAAGATTTCCTCTCTATTTCTTTTCTGGGGACAACCCAAAAATTTGGATTTTCTTTTACTTTCACTTTCAATGATAATGGTAAACAGGACAAATAGAGAGGGGTAAATCTCACTAATGGGGGCACAGACAGCAATAAAAACCTGACGGGGGGTACTAACCCTTCTCCCCTCTCTCCAAAACAAATAAAAAGTTTTGTCTTTAGTTATACTTTAAGTTGAATGTGTATGTAAGTTGGAACAGGTACATTTTCTAAGTGTAACTCCATTCAAAAAAAATAATTCTTACGTTTTTTGGATAGCATAGGAAAGGGTTAATACTCCTGTAACAGTTGTTTTGCTGTCTGTGCTCCTGTTCAGACGATTTCACATCACTTTCTGTCCCTCTGACAACTGGATTTTGAAAAATTTGGGTTGTGGAATCAAGGATTGGTGATAAAGCATCAGTGGAGACACCTTTTTCCCATAATAACTCTTACAGGAGTGAATTTCCCTTCCTAAGGGTAGATTTTTCTCTCACTTCCTGTTGTCTACTTCTGTTTGTAAGTACAAGTCATATGTGAGATGTTTGTAACTCGGGGACTTCCTGTATATATTTACAGATCACATATTACAGTAAAAGAGCCAACTAAATTCAATTAATCATCAGTCAGCATGCAGCTTCCTTCAGGACAGATGAAGCAGAAACCCTGCCAAAAGCAAATTACCTTGTTGTTTAGCAACTGCCATTCCTTTAATCATCAGATAAGATGAAAAATATATGCACTGAACAAGATAGAAACTGCAAAAATAGGAGATGAAATTGATAGATCTGTTAAAGCATAAGTAAAAGCAGCTTTGATGGTTTGCATCTACTTTGCTGTATAAATCTGTATTTTTGCAATAAAACATTTTGTATCCTCACCTAACAACTGCTCAAGGCTCCTTCCTTCTGCATGTTTCAGCTCAGGCAGAGACATGCTATTGGCTGCTTAGGCTGAGAATAATGAAATTAAATCTGTTAAAGCAGACCTAAATCTCATTAACTCCCTCAAGCTGCAGGTAACAGGACTATGAGGTCACTGTGTAGGTTGGTTCGGCAAAGAGCCAGAAATTGTACTGAGAGGGAGCCTAGAGGGCTTGCTAGGTGAGTATAAGAAAAGATGATTTTTTGCCAGATTGCATGTTGGCACAATGGGCAATGAAAAGCAGGGGGTGTAAGTTGGCTTTAAGCGACAAACTACTTTACTTCTGGTCTTGAATTACAATAAGTAGTCAAATCTTAACAAAGCATGCCTTCTCCACCTGATATCTTTAGAAAGATTGACCTGAGGAAAATGGGCTGCACCCCCATCAGTACCTTACTTGTATAGTCTCCAAATTCTGCTTGATGAGTTCCAAGCATATGTTCTTACTATTTTACTTTATGTCACCTTTAAAGCCCTATTAACACAACACATCTTTTTCTTTATCCTACATCATGGGACACAGGGCAGCTTCAATAATCCTTGCGAACACTTACCCTAGGTTCACACCTATGTGTTTTTTATCGCATTTTGCAGTTTGCAGAAACGCACTACAGTCCATTTAACATGGTTTCCCGTGGATGTAGTTCACATCTGTGCGTTTTGCAGCATTGTGTTTTTTGGAAAGGGTCAGGGACTTTCTTTTTCACTGCAGTTTGCGTTTTGCATGCAATAGACTTCAATGGAGCTACACCAGAAATGCAAGTGTTTTTTTGATGCGATTATACTGCAATTTTGCCACAATTTGCGCTTTGCGTTTTTAAATCTGCCCAGCAAAAAT
>BLSH010268572.1:0-19186 GCA_018402905.1 Glandirana rugosa
TGGCCATAGCCTGGTTGTTACTAGTGAAGACCATGGTTTGTCCTGACCAAGTGTGGCCCCAGACTTGAACAGCTGCCACGACTGGGTACAGCTCGAAAAGTCAGGATGACACGGAAACCTGGAACTAACAAGATTTCTGGCGTCCAAGGACCTGAGAATCAGTGATGGGCAGAAAATAGCAGCAAAGCCTGTAGAAGCTGCAGCATCTGACTACCTGTGGTGATGCAGCTGATGCCGTGGGGATAACCTTAATATGCAGTTTAGCAATGTGGGATGAGTTCCGCATAAATTGTAAGTCGGCTATGGCTGCCGGGTCTTACCTAATGATTTGGTCAGCACCTTGTACATGAGTAAGGAAAACTAGGAGCCCTAAAATAAAAGAGTGCCCTCGAGGAATAATACTTATTGTAAAAATTGAGCGCCCCTAGCAAAGTCTGCAACTGTTTCCTAGTACCCCCTGCGAGAGAGTAAAGTCATGAACGACCGACCTGATATGGCTAGTTCGCCAGGAGGCAAGCTGGCTTGCATGGCGCGTGTGTCCAAAGTGACACTAAAGAAGGTGATGGCTTGTGCTGGGCTTCCACTTTATGTTCGGCTATGGGAACATTGTAGTTGTTGAACACCACTCTCAACCTATCAAGGTTACTGGTGGTATGTCTGGTCGCTTGATAAGTAGAAAAATCACCTGGGTAATGGATAACCAACTGACACTGGGCTCTGTGTGACAGGCTCCGCGAAAAAAGACTGCTTGAACAGCTACATCGTCTGATGTATATTGCAAGGAAAATTCCTTGGAAGGAATCAGGGAATTCAAGCTCGGAATGTGCAAAGAATGGAGGTGCAGAAAAATAACCAAAATTATTGGAGAACTTGCCCTTGACAAGCCCAAAAAGGGCTGAATCTCCAGGGTGTGGAAGGTTACTGGGGGAAAGGGCCGATCACAGATACTTTGTCTAGTTTGGCCTGTAGCAGGGTATCGATCGCTTGTTTGTCGAGGGTTGCTGACTGGAGGTTTTTTTTTTTTTGCACTTGTGAGTGGAGAGAGGTAGAGTGATGAAGCCGGTGTGGAATCCTGAGGTGGCGGGGGTTGAAGGGGCACCTTGTGGCCACATTTTTGCACCCGTTTGCAGTGTGGCCAATTGGCTGACAGACAGCACAGAGCGGGGAGTGTAGGCCAGCAAAGTGGCGAAAAGAGTTCCGTGTCGGTGACACTCAAGTCGGTCTTGAGAAAAAACAAGAGGGTATGTGTCAAAAGGGGGTGTGGAAGAGGGGAAAAGGACGGAGTGGGATACAGAAATTCAAAAATGAGGAAAGAGGTACAGGAACAAAATTACATGCATAGATAGAGCCGAAGGTGTTCTACGGTCATAGAACAGTGTATAGTGGAAATTTAGAAAACTCAAGAAAGTACGTGGCACCCGAGGTGAGCCAGGAGGTGACTGGCCAGGTAACCGATAGCTCGGGTGCCTGTCTGTGCTGGGCACAAACATGTGGACTAGAGCCCCAGGGCATGCTGGGGCAAACAGCTGGAGTCTGGTACAGCCTATGTAGGAATGTTTCGGTCTGTAGATTTATGACGCATGCTAGGTCTGCTTAACTCTTGCACTGTCAGCAAGTTGATGTTCAGCGACCTTGTCTGTGAGGTGGAGAGTCGGTCTCCGAAAAGAGAGTGTAATGCATAGACATATGTCACAGTAACTAACGCCCAACCTTAGTATGCTGAATGGTGAATGTAAAATCAAAGATTTAGTGACAGAGTGCTGCAGAATAATGTGACAGAAAAGACCCGTGAACTACATCTGACTAACGCTCTATCATTAAGGACCTGGTATGGATCGAACCTGTAGTTGGAGTGACATGAGTGAAAAAGTTATCTCTCTTTTATTTCCCTACACGGGCTGTCCCACCCTTGTTATGTGGGTGGCCCTGATGAAGAAGCGATCCCTACGTTGGGAGGGTTTTTCACTTTTTTTTTTTCAGGGAAAACATCCAATCTGATGCAGGATGCCACCTGAACCTGACTGACCTAAGGAGAAATGACAGAGAAAGCGATGAGGGGCCCGTATGTTAATGCCATTGGAGACGAGTGGCCGATTAAGTGCCACTAAAATGGTGTGTGGCTGGTTGTGTGCCACTGGGAATGTGCTTGTAATGGGGTGGTGTTTGTCCTTGCTCGAAGCGATTGCGAGGGATTGGTGATGATGCGTGCTCGCATCGGTTGCGAGGAGTTTATGTAAATGTGTGCTTGCAGTGATTGAGAGGTATTATGTTGATGTGTGCTCGCAGTATTTGTGAGGAATTTATGTAAATACACGCATGCAGCGATTGTAAGGAGTTTGACAGTGAGTGTTCGCAGTGATTGCGAGGGGTTTGCGATGATGCGTGCTCGCAGTGATTGCAAGGAGTTACAAAAATATGTGTTTGCAGCGATTGAAAGAAGTTCAAGTTTGAAATGCATGCTTGCAGCGTTGCGGGGAGTGTCAAACGTGCTGGCAGCGATTTGCAAGGCGCTTAGTTAAGCATACTTGCAGCATTTGTAAGATCGCAAGGAGATTGTATGGTTACGTGATCGCAGCGTTTGCTAGGGGCTTGAATGACAACACGTGCTTGCAGCGATCGCAATGCCTGCTTGCTGTAATGTATGGAGTAACACGTACCTGTGCTTCCAGCGATTTGCAAGACGTGGCCCTCGAATGCATGCTTTCAAGAACCTGTACTGATAAATTGCTGCGATTTGCAAAATTGACCTATAGATAAGTGAAGGATGAAGATAGTAAATAGCAAGGGGGGTGTATTGTGGCCAAACTAACCGTAACTGTGCTTGGTGTGGAACTTGAACCGATGCCATGGATCGATACGAATCGGTAGTAAGGAAAAAACACGAACCGATACAAAACGGTAGTGGGCTTTAGCAAAAAGTGGGTCGACTTAAATTACATGTAAACTGATTTGCTTTGCTGCAAATCCGTGGTAGGAAATAACATGAGCCGATGCAAATCGATAGATAAATTGAGGATAATTAGCGGCATGACACACACCGATTCGAATCGGCAGAACACTAACATAATTAATGCAAATTGGTAGTAGGAAATGGCATGAATCGATGCGACTTGGTAGTAGGAACTGATATGAACCGATGTGAATCGGTAGTAGGAACGGTCATGAACCAATGCGAATCGGTAGTAGGAACGATCATGAACCGATGCAAATCGGTAGTAGGAACAATCATGAACTGATGCGACTCAGTAGTAGGAACTGATATGAACCAATGAGAATTGGTAGAAGGAACGGTCATGAACCGATGCCACTCGGTAGTAGGGACTGATATGAACCTATGCGAATCGGTAGAAGGAACGGACATGAACCGATGCGACTCGGTAGTAGGAACGGTCATGAACCAATGTGACTCGGTATTAGGAACGGTCATGAACCGATGCGACTCGGTAGTAGGAACGGTCATGAACCGATGTGACTCGGTACCAGGGACTGACATGAACCGATGCGACTCATTACCGGGGACTGACATGAACCGATGTGACTCGGTACCGGGGACTGACATGAACTGATGCGACTCAGTACCGGGGACTGACATGAACCGATGCGACTCGGTACCAGGGACTGACATGAACCAATGCGACTCAGTACCGGGGACTGACATGAACCGATGCGACTCGGTACCGGGGACTGACATGAACCAATGCGACTCGGTACCGGGGACTGACATGACATGATCGAAATCGGTTGAAGGGAAGGCATGAACCAATACGAATCGGTAGATAGGGTAATAAAACGAAGAGAGTAAGTGACATGTTCGAATGTGACTCGGTGTGTGTGATGCATCCGATACAAACTGTTGTGACTAGGCTCGAATCAGATTGTGGTGAGTATGTAATGGATTCGGTACAAATCGATTGTGAGGTGAATGGTATGATCGATATAATTTGGTTGTAGCATGCATGAAATTAATCTCATACGAGTTTGAAATGGCTTCAACTGAACACCAACCACCCAACCCCCGAGGCTAATTGAGTGCAGCCAAGGCCCAGGTGGGTCCAATTACAACCTCAATCAGTCACAGAAGCTGTGCAAACAGTACATGCTAATCACCCAATGGATGCAACGGCAACCACCATAGACAGTGAAAGCTGTGAGCAACAAAGCCTGCATCGAGTGATATTGGATAACGGCCGACAGTGGCTCGAGGCTTGGCTCTGCGCATGAATCATAAAATAGGCAGAGGGAAACTTTCAAATCTACCATGCCTGTGCCGTATGATGTCGGGCCACGAATGACAACAACTTGGAGGCAGCTAAGTACAAAAGGAGATGCAGAATAGGAAACATAACGAATTGTAACATCGCGTATGAAATGAAAGGATTCGAATCCTACCTGCAACAGCGAGCAAGCTGGTAATCGAAAGCACAGACTCACAAACATGAAGTGAGCTGGGGAGAGCCGGCCCAGTAACATGTGCTATCGTGCCCTGGAACCGACAAAGAGCATGGAGAGTGAGGGTGCTTAAATACCCTCCGGGCTCCTCCCATAAATTCAGGCCAGCCCACTGGCCTTCCTACTTACCTTTGTGCTTCTAAGGCTGGATTCACACTAGTCCAACAAACGGACTAACATTGTGAGCACAAGTCGCATGACATCACCAAATCAATGTTTCCCTATGAGAGTCGTCTTAACTGGTCCTACACAAGTCTGTCCAACTTTGAAAAAGGTTCCTGTACTACTTTGGTGCGACTTTGGTCCTACTTTAGCCCACTGAATATCATTGAAGTAGGATCAAAGTAGGATCCTTGTTCTAACCATCCGACTTGTGACATCCGACTTGGTGATTACAGCAGCAGTAAAAGGAAACAGATGAGACAGCGCTCAACAGGAGAGGGAGGCTGCAGGCATGTGAGATAAAATCCTGGAAACACAGAATGGGTGCTCAGACTAGAGATGTCCTCCATGCATCATAAGTCCTTGAACATGAAAAATAGTCGGCACTCCACCTCTTGATGAAAGTTTATTGGACGTGCATAAAAAGTACAAAAAAGCAGACGCGTTTTGGCGTCAAGCGCCTTGGTCACTTCAGCAGCAGTAAAAGGAATTTATCTCACACTGGGATTGTTTTGATTGGTCAAAGGACAAGTCACTATCTTAAAGTCGGAGCAAAATCTTATCTTGTACATTCAAGTCGGATGGAAGTAGGACCAAAGTGGGACTGAAGTAGGACCGATGTTGCAAAGTAGGATCAAAAGTCTGGCCATTTTTGGATAGTGTGAACCCAGCTTAAAGCTCTAATCTTGCAAGTCCAGGTACAATTCACTTTTGGGGTGTAGACAGCATATACACTATATTACCAAAAGTATTGGGACCCCTGCCTTTACATGCACCTGAACTTTAATGGCATCCCAGTCTTAGTCCGTAGGGTTAAATATTGAGTTGGCCAACCCTTTGCAGCTATAGCAGCTTCAACTCTTTTGGGAAAGCTGCCTGGAAGGTTTAGGAGAATATCTATGGCCATGTTTGACCATTCTTCCAGAAGAACATTTGTGAGGTCAGGCATTGATGTGGGCGAGAAGGCCTGGCTCGCAGTGTCCACCCTAATTCATCCCAATGGTATTTTATTGGGTTGAGGTCAAGACTCTGTGCAGGCCAGTCAAGTTCCTCCACCCAAAACTCGCTCATCCATGTCTTTATGGACCTTGTTTGTGCACTGGTTAGCAGTCATGTTGGAATAGGATGGGGCCATCCGCAAACTGTTCCCACAAAGTTGGAGCATGAAATTGTCCAAAATGTCTTGGTATGCTGATGCCTTAAGAGTTCCCTTCACTGAAACTAAGGGGCCAAGCCCAACCCTTGAAAAACAACCCCACACCATAATCCCCCTCCACCAAATGTTTTGGACCAATGCACAAAGCAAGATCCATAAAGATGTGGATGAGCGAGTTTGGGGTGAAGGAACTTGACTGGCCTGCACAGAGTCCTGACCTCAACCCAATAGAACCACTTTGGGATGAATTTGGGCAGAGACTGTGAGCCAGATCTTCTTGTCTAACATCAGTGCCTGACCTCACAAATGGGCTTCTGGAAAAATAGTCAAACATTCCCATAGACACACTCCTAAACCTTATGGACAGCCTTCCCAGAAGAGTTGAAGCTGTTATAGCTGCAAAGGGTGGGCAACTCAATATTGAACCCTACGGACTAAGACTGGGATGCCAGTTCATGTGCATGTAAAGGCAGACACCCCAATACTTTTGGTAATATAGCATACATCCTCATTCTGTGAGGGTTATTGCTGTCCAGACTTCTACACAGGACCATCATATAGCACATAAATGATTCAGTAGCTGCTTACATGTCCCAGAAAGGAAACTTGCAGCCGGTAAATTGGGTAGTAGGGAATATGGAGGTAAGTGTAACTCATACATTTCACTCATCCTCATTGTTCTATTTGTGTTTGAGAAGCTTATCTTTCAAGAAAGCAGAGTTGAGGAGAGAAAAACAATTCTTCATCAAACCTTTGTGAGCGAACTGACAGATTGCATTTCCCTTAATATTAAGTCTGGCTATAAAATGAAACTTTTGTTTGAGATGCACTTTAAACAAATAAAAATTATATTACCTCCTCTTTCTTTGTATCATGAGCTTTCTGTACAAACCAGATGACCTTAGACTGCAATGAACGTGGCATGCATTCCAATAAAGTAGTGTTATGCTCAACGCCGTATACAGTATACTCTTCAGTCTTCCCTAAAGATTCTCCTACAAGAATAATGGGGAGAAATAGTTTTCAGATTATCAAAGTTAATATGGTGGCTGCATTAGCTTTCTTTTTGTAGGCTTTTTCCCCCTCTGTTTTCATCTGGTGATCTGGCCCATAACACACCTCCTGCATTAGAGTGTCTGAAGTATACTAAATGTTTGTTTTTGGGTTTAACACCACTTTAAACAATATGAATTATTACAGTTTGAGTGATGTTTTCAAACAATAACATACGGTCCCTACAGCCTTTTCTGTGCACAAAAATACACAGTTCCACCAGAATCTCGCTTCTTGAATTCGAAGTGCTTTATCATAATAAAGACCGTACTGAAAAAAGCTCAGTATGTGCAAAAAAGGGTAAAAAATTATTATGCAACCTTGAAATTTAAATAAAGTGGCAATGCGGCCCAGAATAATTAGAGAAAATATAATGAGTGATTACTTTAAAATATGTGCAAAAAAAAAAAATATATATATATCTTATGTATGAATGGGAGTTAGGGACCTTAGATTGTAAGCTCCTTAAGGGTAGGGACTGATGTGAATGTACAATATATATGTAAAGCGCTGCATAAATTGACAGCGCTATATAAGTACCTGAAATAAATAAATAAAAAATAAATACATTGACTGCAATAACAAATGCTGAATGGACCGTCAATCATAAATAAAGTGTAAAATACAAAGTTCAAATAATGTCCAAAGTTCAATAAGTGCAATCACCACAAGGTGCAAATGTTCAAGTAAATCAAAGAATCTAGAAAATAAAAAAAAAATGTCCTTTTTTCACCTTCCAAAAAAACAGATACTGGGAAGTGACTCAACATATGTGCAGATAAAGATCACTGGATTCTCCTCTCCCTGGAATCCTTCAGCTGAAAAGTGCACACCCCCTCTCTCCAATTAGCATCGATAGAAATATACCATAGTCTTCCCAGCCCACTCCTTAACAACCGGCTGCTACACATTATGTGCTCGGTAGTGCGCTTGATGGGTAAACATCCCACCGAGCACCCTGAAAATTTGGGCACTGTTCAGGGCTGAACTGATGCTCGGCCTGAACAGTTCCCCCATCTCTACTAGTGGTAACTTTGATACACTCAGAGCTGACAACTCCATAGATCTGTACTTTGCTTGTCTGAGATCTGTTTTTGTTTGTTATGTAGAGGAGGGACAGTGTGACTGTGACTGGGAAAAAATATTATTTTACTTCCATGTGTGCAAAATGTGATTTCTTAGTACTAGACTTAATCATTTATGGCTTCTAAAACCTGGATAATCGGTAAATAAAAACACTTCATTAGTGTGGAGTTTCACAAAATGACCTAGTATTATCTGACCTAAGAATGTAAGAACATGTATACTGTATGCATATTAACTTACCATTAAATTGTTGTCCTGAACATTGCTGAGCTGCATTGCCATGTCGAACATCCTGCCTTCTGAAACGTCTGTGAAAAGTATTAACTATTTAACAGCACATCTTTATAGTAGGAGCTGTATGTAAATACATTGTATAGGCACATTAGCCTAAGTGCATCTTAAGCCCAGCTGGAATTGGCATGATTATGACTAATTTACATACTGAGGCTGAACAACTAAAAGCAAATAGGAGGTTCTCTTTGTAAGAGAAGTTTCATATTGCAGAGGAATTTGCCCAGAGCTTAGTGAACGTGGTGATGTTTTACAAAACATATTAAAAAATACTCAATCACGTCTAAGGAAAATAAAAAATAGAATTTTTGCTCTTACATTATTGAATGATGGAAGTCAGGAGAGCTTCTAAGCTTTAGAACAAATTCCCTTGCAAGGCAAATAACCTGTTTTTCTTTAGTACATCAACCCACTAGCTCCAATGCTTTAAATTGGAAACTTGAATAATAATTAAGAGCAAGTGCAGCCCCACTGGCTAAATGAGAGAAATCAGTCGCTTCCCCCACCCATGTTAAACAGCATGGATGGAGGAATCTATTCTACTGGCTATATGTATATATATATATATATATATATATATATATATATATATATATATTCAAACAGTCATGATACCCTCAGCTACGTAACAAACAGTCACTACAGCTGAGTCAGCAGAAACCACTTGAAATTCAAGCCCTAATAAAGCTTAAAGCATTTGCTACCCTCAACACTTCATATTCCTGATATGTGCCTGCTGTACCTGTACTTGTATGAGAAAGTATCCTGTTCTCTTTGCATTGCTTCCTTTATGTCATATCACTTGTGTTCCTGCCAGGAAAGACAGTATTCATAAAGTATTTTTATATCTCTACAAAGTATTTTGCCTTTCATTTATATTTTAAACTGAATGGGGTGTTACTTTAAGTCCTATTTTATGCATAATACCTATTACTATAATAGAAATATTGTTTTCTATTGTTAGTTTTTATTTCTGTAAGGGGTCTGCCTCTTAACAGGTTCAACACCGCGCGCTGTATATTTACGGCGGCGGTGTGGATGTTGAGCATGAATCGCCATAAAAAGGCGGCGATTCACACAGGCACAACCAGGGGGCGATCGCGCGCCGCCGGCGGCGCGCTCTCGTGCCCGACACACTCCAGAGGAGAGTTCCCGGCTCTTTCAATGGGGACATAGGAGATTTACTGATCCTTGTCACTGGGATCAGTTAGATCTCCTATAGCCCAGCCCCCCCACAGTAAGAACACACCCAGGGAACACTGTTAACCCCTAGATCTCCCCCTGCAGGTTAACCCCTTCACTGCCAATGACATTTATACAGTAATCAGTGGACATTTACATTTCTGATCACTGTATAAATGTCATTGGTCCCAAAAAAGTGTCAAAAATGTCCGACATGTCCGCCCTAATATCGCAGTACCACTAAAAATACCAGATTGCCGCCATTACTAGTAAAAAATAAAAAAAATAAATAAAAACCCCAGAAATTAATTCTCATCATCCGCAAACGCGGCCACTTTTACGCAAATCAATCAATAAACGCCGATTATGATTTTTTTTACCAAAAATATGAGGAAGAATATAAATCGGCCAAAACTGATGAAAAAAATGTTTTTTTATATTTTTTTTTTGGAATAGAATTTTAGCAAAAAGTATGAAATATTGTTTTTTTTTTGCAAAATTGTCACTCTTTCTTTGTTTATAGTGGTGATCAGAAATGATGCAGCAGTGATCAAATACCACCAAAAGAAAGCTCTATTTGTGGGAAAAAAAGGATGCAAATTTTGTTTGGGTACAACGTCGCACAACCGCGCAATTGTCAGTTAAAGCGACGCAATGCCGAATCGCAAAAAGGGCTCTGGTCAGGAAGGGGGCAAATCCTTCCGGTCCTTAAGTGGTTAATGGTTGGGCTCCAGGAGGTACAAGTGGTGACATATGTAGTTCTGCCCTAGATAAAGATAAAAACAGTAGTAGAATTCTTAAATATTTTAGAAACCCTGCCAGCAACTTTTAGTCTCCGTTCACACCTCCGCAAAATTGTCGCTCTTCTTTTGTTTATAGCGGCGATCAGAAATGACGCAGCAGTGATCAAATACCACCAAAAGAAAGCTCTATTTGTGGGAAAAAAAGGACGCAAATTTCGTTTGGGTACAACGTCGCACAACCGCGCAATTGTCAGTTAAAGCGACGCAGTGCCGAATCGCAAAAAGGGCTCTGGTCAGGAAGGGGGCAAATCCTTCCGGTCCTTAAGTGGTTAATGGTTGGGCTCCAGGAGGTACTAGTGGTGACATATATAGTTCTGCCCTAGAATAAAGATAAAAACAGTAGTAGAATTCTTAAATATTTTAGAAATCCTGCCAGCATCTTTTAGTCTCCGTTCACACCTCCGCAGGTGCATTTTAGTGTGATTTTGTACATTGGGTTTAGGGCAACCCATTCACTTACTGTAATTGGGCTGCCCTATGCATTAAAAATGCACAAAAGAAGTGTATGAAATGTTTTAAAAAGCATACTGTACCAGAACACATGCAAAAGCACATGAATTAGTTGGGGGGGCATTAACCACTTAAGGGCCGGAAGGATTTCCCACATTAGGACCAGAGCACTTTTTGCGATTCGGCACTGTGCCGCTTCAACTGACAATTGCGCAGTCGTGCGACGGTGTATCCAAACGAAATTGACGCCCTTTTTTCCCACAAATAGAGCTTTCTTTTGGTGGTATTTGATCCCCCCTGCGTCACTTCTGATCACCGCTATAAAGAAAAAAAGAGTGACAATTTTGGAAAACAAACAATATTTTTACTTTTTGTTATAATACATTTCCAAAAAAATATAAAAAAACGAATTTATTAATCAGTTTTGGCCGATATATATTCTTCCTCATATTTGTGGTAAAAAAAAAATGAGAATTAATTTAAGGCATTTTTACTATTTTTTTTTATTTTTTACTAGTAATGGCAGCAATCTGCGATTTTTATCGGGACTGTGATATTGCAGCGGATATGCCGGACATTTTTGACACTTTTATGGGACCAATGACATTTATACAGGGAAGGAGGAGGAGGCTGAACTTCCGGAGGACCTCGCCGCATCTCAGTCAGCCAGGTCACCCGGAAGTGGGGATGGGTAAATGTCAAAACCAGGTACCCATTCCCACCTCCCCCCGAAAGGTGCCAAATGTGGCACTAGAGGGGGGGAGGAAGCAGATAAGCGGAGTTTTCCCTTTTGGGTGGAGCTCCGCTTTAAGAACATGGTACAGCTGTGCAAAAAGGCTACATGTGGCAAGCATTATCACAATTCTAAGATGAAAACTTAGCTTAAAGATGCAGAATTCTCCAATCATGGCAGTCACACCATTTGCTTAGTTATATAACACATGTGCCAGCATGACCTGTGAAAATGATCTGGTCCTTTTCTGTGGGTAGAAGCCTAGGATGATGTCTGTGGATGATGTCTGTGGAACAAGAAATTATTATTTTTTTTCTTTTTTCCTTGTTTAGGGATGGAAAGCAAAGGAAAAACTGCCATTCTTAAAATCAATTTGCTTAAGAAAGAATAGAATTTATAGAGGCTAACAAGTTATACTGTCACATAGTTAAATAGTTGGCAAGGTTAAAGAGTCCATCAACAAAAGAATTAATAAATACATTTCAATACCATATTCAGAACCCTAAACCCACAGATGATCCAGAGGAAGGCCCAAGCCCTTATAAAGTATGGTCAAATTGGCAATCTGATATTCCCTGGATCAACAATCTATGCAGGGGTGAAGATATGGGGAGATAATGGCCATATTGGTCCTCTTTTGAGAGAATAAATTGAGTTCAGTTATTTTTTCCTCGTAGCGTAGGTCCACCATGCCACTGATCAGTTTGTTTGCCCTTCTCTGCACTCTCTCCTTTTTCCCAAAATCCTTTTTGTGGACTGTATGTTCCAGATAAGGTCCTACTAATGCTTAGTACATGGGTAAGATGATGTGTCTCTTTCTGGGGTCTATACCTCTTTTAAAACAAGAAAGTATTTTGCTTGCTTTAAAACTGCAACTCGCATTGGCATTGCATGCTGTTAATAAATCTATGATCTACCAGAACACCCAGACCCTTCCTTACCATTGACTCCCCCAGTTGTACTCCCTCTAGAATGTATGACGCATGTATGTTTTGTGTTTACTGTCTAATTTTACATGTATCAACATTAAACCTTGTTGTCACAGTCGCCCAAATCAAACAGTTCCTTTCTGGCCTGCTTGTAAGTTATAGAAGTCTTGTAGGGACATCATTCAACTACATAGCTTGGTATCATTTGCAGAAACAGAAATGGTCATTTATAACCCCCAAACTCTATATCATTTATAACTAGGCTACAAATTAAGGGTTAACTAGTGTTGGGCAAATGGTTGGGCCGAGTAAAAGTTTGGCCCGAACATCGCCCATTTGGGTGTTCTCCAAACAGCTAAATTTTCTGTTCCTATATTTACCCACCGAACGCACAGTCAATATGTTGTTAAGAAATGAGGCCACAAAACCTACCGCTGCGTCATTAACAAGAAATGAGTTGTCAGCTGTCAGCGGGCTTCCCCACTGACAGTTGAAATGAAAAAAAAAATAATTGCTGGCAAAAAAAGAGAAAAAACCGGCATGGGTCCACCCCGCCCCAAGACATCCCTCCCCCCATGTTGAGGGCATGTGGCCTGGTATGGTTCAGGAGGGGGAAGCTCGCTTGCTCCCCCCGCTTTCCTTGCCTGCCAGGCTGCGTGCTCAAATAAAGGTCTGGTATGGATTTTGGAGGGATCCCCACGCAATTTTTTTAAAAGAATTGTCACGGGGGTTCCCCTCAAAGTCCATACCAGACCTAAGGGTCTGGTATGGATTTTGTGGGGGACCCTATGCCATTTTTTTTTCATTTTGGCATGGGGTTACTCTTAAAATCCATACCAGACTCAAAGAGCCTAGTATGGAGTAGGGGGACCCCCACGCCGTTTTTTAATTTTTTTTTGTATTGCCGGAAATGGTTTGCAGCCATAAAGTCCACCCTAACTCATTTCTATTCTCTCCCGGATCCTCAGGCCTGGACCAAGTTCCACATAAAAGCACTGTCACACATAGTGGATCAGGGTAAATTGCTTCCATTTCCTACTATTTGTTCAAAATATAATGCTCATTCCTCCTACTACTTTAGATATTGGCAATTATCCCATGCTTTTAGTAGCCAATTTCCAGAACCCTCAGTGCACCTCTCCATGTCAACTCTCGAGGAGATATTGCGAACTGACTGCTCATCGAAACCTATGTCGGTTCTCTACATTCATCTCTGCTATGCTACACTTAGGGAATTGTCAGTTCTATGGAATAAATGGTTGGTGGATATACCAGATCTTGACAGGGACAACTGGTCAGATATCTGGTCCAAAGAGCACTACCAGACTATTGGAGATGTTCTCATCCTAGGGTTGATTACATTCACATATTCTGGTCTTGCCCAGCTATTGCACAATACTAGGAGGAGGTTGTTCGGATTACACAAGGGGTTTCTGGTCGAGACTTTTCCCACTCCATTCGAGTCTACTGGGCCTGTTTGAGGAGCTGGCCCCTACAGTGGCGGAATGGACACTGTTGGGACTACTATTTTATGCTAGGAAGGCAATAACTTTGGCCTGGAAAAAACCCTCTCCCCCTATAGTCTCAGTCTGGATGAGTCTGGTCAACTTGGCCATACCTCTCTATAAGGACACCTACTATAATAGAGGCTGTCCTAGAAAATTTGACAAAGTTTGGGGCAAATGGTTTAATGATGACTCCACGGCACACATGTCTGCTACCTCTCACTGAGTCCTTTTATTGTAGGGGTTGCCGTCTTACTATTGTGTGTGTGTGTGTGTGTGTGGGGGGGGGGGGGGGGTTTCTCTTGTGAGGCCTTTTGAGACTATATTATTTGTTTGTATGTTTTAAAGTTTTGGGGTGAGCCACCTGCACACAATTTTAGAGTTACTTTGGTTCACCTTTGTTGTGGCTGGTGACCGTATGGGGCTCTGGCGGTCTGCCCTGTGTACCCCTGCCTGGGAGGTGCTTGTGTTATTGAAATCCCAATAAAGTGTAGCAGAGGTGCTGTGGAGGCCTCTGTCTGGGAGGGAACCGCCATTCTGGGGGGTGACCTTGAGGCCTGGAGACTCAGGTGCAGCCAGGAGTGGAGTTGATTCCTGGAGCAGCACAAGGGAGTAGGAGAACAGCAGAGGTGCTACTGAGGACACTTTAAAGTATCCACTGGAGTCGGTGAGTGACAGACCCTGGGAGCTGGAAGAAAGGATGGAGCAGGCTGGCAGAGGAATAGTGGACAGTCTGTGGAGGTCTTGGAAGCCAGTCAGTGGAAGGAGTGTCACTGAGAGGAAAGCAGGCCAGAGTGGCCTGGAAGAGGGATAGGCTGGAAGTTTTAGTCCTTCAAAGGCCCAGCTAGCACCAACGTACTAAGCTACACTTGAGGGGTCCTTGACCCTGGCCTGTAATGGGTGGTCCAGAGGTCCTGCTGACTAAGTGCAGGCCTCACCATGTGCTAGCTGCAGTGAAGAGAAAGGAGTTATGTGAGCCTGATAAATTTCCCTTCAGGTCAGGAGTAACAGTCTGCAAGTGAAGTGCTGGAGAGAAATGAGAGGAGTAATAGTCTGCAAGTGATGTGCTGGAGAGAAGTGAGAGGAGTAAAGGTCTGCAGGTGAAGTGCTGGAGGAAGTAGAGTTGTATATACAGTCATGTATATAGGTGGTCCTGTAAAGTAATTATTTGGGGCATCCCACAGTCACCCCTTTTCCCCCTCAAGTTAATCTCCTAAATAAAACAAACAAAAACAAGGGCCGGCCTGTTCAGTGACTCCGGATGTGTGAGATATGGTGGAATTGAGGGCAGCCAGAAGGTGAAACACAACTACCAGTCACCCCTGAGGGGGCATATGGCTACAAAAGGAAATTTTTAAAATAAAGCGTATTTAAAAAAAATGTTTGTATTGATACAGTACCTAGGCCCCCATACCCTTTTTATGGCCAATAACTTGTATATAAGCCTTCAAAATTCTTTCATGTTCAGGTTCCATATACTTTAATAGAGTTTGCGGTTCGGGGCCAAACTTTTTCCCTGTTCGGGAGTTCTGGTGCGAACTGTACAGAGGGTTGTTCGGCCCATCTGTAGTCCCAACATTGAACTTTGTTGACCACCACTAACAACCTTAGACCATTCATTGACAGCATCATTAATGCCTACTCTCCATATACAGTCTTTTCCATCAATTTACAAGCTGAATATTCTAAGCATACAGAACTTAAAGTGATTGTAAAGGCACAAGTTTTTTTTATCTTAATGCATCCTATGCATTAAGATAAAAAGCCTTCTGTGTGCAGCAGCCCCCCTCAGCCCCCTAATACTTACATAAGGTCCCTCTAGATCCAGCGATGTTGCAGGATTGTTTTGGCTGCCCGGGACTCCCCTTCTCATTGGCTGAGACAGCAGCGCATTGCCATTGGCTCCCACTGCTGTCAATCAAAGTCAGTCAGCCAATGAGGAGAGAAAGGAGGTGGGGCCAGGTTGCAGCTCCATGTCTGAATGGACACAGAGAGCTGTGGCTCGGCTCGGGTGCCCCCATAGCAAGCTGCTTGCTGTGGGGGCACTCAACAGAAGGGAGGGGGCAGGAGAGCTGAAGAGGGACCTAAGAAGAGGAGGATCTGGGCTGCTCTGTGCATAACCACAAGAAAGGGCAGGTAAGTATAACATGTTTGTTATTTTTAACTAAAAAAAACAAGACTGTACAATCACTTTAACTTACACACTAGCTGCCCAGTGGGAACTGGGCAAAAACACTTTAGAAAATTCCAAGTATACTACATCCACAGACACTCCTTTGTTTAAGTTTTTGCTTACTTCCTCATAAAAAGAAAGAAGATTTGTTTGATAACTTTGTTTTTTGTGAATCCATGCTACCTATCAGTTATAATATGGTTTTCTAACAAAAGCTCTTTTGTGAATGGCAAATAAAACGTGAACACAAAATACTTTCAGAAACACATACTTGCTGTCATGAAGCAGTAATTGAACCAATAAAAGCACCAAGCAAATGTCTTGAGAGTCCAAAGTCCTTTAATAATTCAGCCATTAACAGCAAGAAAGCAAAAGACTGTCTTTTGCTTTCCTGCTCTAACTGACTGAATTATTAGAACTTTCAAGACATTTGTTGGCACTCTTATTGGTTACACAATCTGGGTGACTCTTGTTTTCCAAGCAGCCCTCCGTTTTGTGGCAAACTGCCGAACCCAAACATCAGACTCAAGTAATGATTTTTTTCATTTTGAAGACTTGTGCCTAACTCCATATTTTACCTTCCCCTGAATCAGAGGTGCACAGTTAATGGGATTACTACCTTTGGTGCTCCCTGGTTATTAAACATTGGCATACGGTACATTACCTTGGCTTCTCTTGCAAGTGCTATTTTTCTGGGCTTCTACAACATTTGATACTGACCATAAGTTAATAAGCTAATGCAGGGGTAAAGTCCGCCTTCTGTGGAATCATAAACCCATGTATATGGATATAACAAGGCATGCATTTTATGAGCATTTATGAGAATGAGATATGTTTGAAAAGATGATGCTGTTGTAGGCTTTATCTTTTCTTAATTAGAGTTTTGTTTTGTTATCAAGGTCATTGTCAATTCCTTTTGAAAAGGAACGGTGAAAGCTTTGCAAATCCACCTGGAGCATATGGGATGCATCTGTCATGCATTTTAGATGCTCTCAAATTGGCTACAATTAACTTACTAAAGGGAGTGGAGCATACTTGAATAGTACAAGCTGTTTTCAATGAAATTCATCACAAGCTTAAAGCAAAAAACAAAAATAAAACACATGGGTATCATTACCCCTTTCCATTGATGTTTAATGCCAAATTCAGATACTTACATTGCTGTGATAAAGAAAAAAAAGTATGCATTAACAAGAACATAAATGCATTACCTTGTGTTTTGTATATCTGCCAGGAGTCTGACTTTAAGAAATGAATTAATTATTTCAAGCATGATTAACATTCAAACATCAAGCCCACTGCAATGGCAAATGAGGCATAGTGTACCAGGCACATCAACAGTGCATCATGATTGTTATGTATTTAGTGTGTTATACTGCTCTCCATCCAGTAGGGGGAACCATTGTAAAATATGTTCACTTCTCTATTGTTCTGGGTAGAGCTATGTATATTTAGACATCTATTGTGTCCTTTTTCCCTGTTCCTGTATCCTGTATGTGTGCGTTGCATTGAGTAAAGAAGTCCTGTAATGCCTGTCCATGTCTATAGAGCAAATACATTTTAACTGCACAAAAATGATGTAGTTGTAACAACTGAAAGCAAAGGCAAAAGTAGAGTTTGTATACATAAACAGGCCAAACATTACAGATTAGAAGGAGACACAAAGAATGAATGTGTGTACATGAGGTCATGGTAGACCCTAGTGAATGATACGTAATTGGCCTGGAATACAGGTAATACAAACAAATGATTAATAGACTACGTATTAGTAATACAAATGGCATTTGAAATTTAGGTAACAAATGCTGTAGATCAGAAATTCTCAACCTCAGTCCTCAAGTACCCCCAACGGGCCATGTTTTGGGAACTTCCCTTAGATAAAATAGCTCTTATCAATACCATGTCATTGGTATTGATTTAAAGCAGCTGTACAAAGTAAAGGAAAATCTGAAAACATGGCCCGTTGGAGGTACTTGAGGACTGAGGTTGAGAACCTCTGCTGTAGATCAGTGGTCTCCAAATTGGGGCTCACAGGCAGGATGCAGCCTTTTTCCGGCCCTTGGGCCATTATTCTTCCCATTGATACGATGCACTATTCATTCCACTGACACCAACAATGGGGTATAATTACTCCCACTGATATAAAGAGCGGAACACTATCCCTACTGACACCAACAATGTGGCACTGTTTCTCTTGTTGACCCCTCTCACTGACTATTCCTTCGACCGACACCAATAATGGGGCACTATTCCTTCCAATGACACCAATGATAGGACACTATTCCTCCCCCTAAATCCAATGATAGGGCCCTATTCCTCCTCCTACTGGCCACGGGCAATATGACGTTCTATACTCCCACTGACTACCAAGCATGAGGTATGGTTTACTCCTGTTGACACTGAGGCATTTTATACTCTCCCTTGCCACAGGGTGGCCCCCCTAAAGTCTAAAGGACAGTAAACTAGCCATTTGTTTAGAAAGTTTGGACACCCTTGCTGTAGAGTAAGATCAGCTCTGTTCTTACACTGATCATTATGTTCACAGACTCAAGACCTCTGACATGATTCAGCACATCTGAAAGTTTGGTTGTACCCATAGCAAGCAATTATCAATCTCCCTTGTACAGTTTGTTTCTAGCCACTTGCCGACCACTCACAGTATATAAATGTTTGATGTTTAATACTGGGCTCATGGCAGCAGCTATCTGCCATAGCCTTGGTATCATATTTTACTGTGGGCGATTTGGCATCAAATAAAAGTGATTCCAGCAGTGGATTTGCCATGGGATCACTTTTAGAGGTAGCAGGAGAGCCCCCCCCACCCTGCCCTCCCGCCACTTTCGGAGCCTACGGTAAACCCTGAAACGATCCGATCCATCAGATGGATAGGCAGGAATTTGAGTGCAAGAGGGCCTCCATTTGGCTCTAGGCCCTTGGAGGACCGGAGTGATGGTCCTCGGGCAGATAGACGGGATTTTTTTTCTTAAAGTCAAAATGTCATTTTTTTTTTTGCTTTTAAAGGTAAATGAGAGATCTAGGGTCCTTTTGACCCCAGATCTCTCAACAAAGAGGACCTGTCATGCTTATTTCCATTTACAAGGATGTTTACATTCCTTGTAATAGGATTACAAGTGAAAAAAAAAAATCAATAAAGGGACAGTGCAAAAATTAAAAATAAAAAGTAAAATGAATAAGAAAGAAAAAAAATGTAATG
>BLSH010268572.1:43488-65922 GCA_018402905.1 Glandirana rugosa
CTTAACTGGACATGTCCATTTTTTTTTCCCATTTATTTGTAGGGCACTTGCCCTAGTTTGAAGATGATTTTAGAACAGTTATATGGCTTCTACCGTTAATTAATACTTTTCAGACACAGTTTGAAGATGATCCACATTCACCTCCATTTTTGCTTTTTTTATGTTTTTATTTTTTTAAAAATATTTACAGTTATTTCCCTGTCCCATTTTTTTGTAGGGCACTTGCCCTACCCTTACCCCCATTTTACTTCCTTTTGCAGCCCTCTGGGGCTTTCCAGGACTTTCCTACAGCCATTTTTGTGCCTAAAAGTTCGGGTCCCCATTGATTTCAATGGGGTTCGTTGTCCGTGCGATCGTTCGGGTTCCGTCCGGACCCGGACCCGGACTTTGTCCCGAAGTTCGGACGGACCAGCAGAACCCGAACTTCCAGGTGTTCGCTCAACTCTAATAATAAATATAACGTTTTTTTTTACCTGTACAGGTCAATTCTGAAGGTGAGCGAACACTGCGCTTTTTGGTGGATTGGTGTTTTTTTTTTTCTGGAGGACACATTGGAGAACACTACTGTTCTTGGGATGAATGCCATGGACACTTTTATACACTGGGTTTTAAGAGTACTTGATATTATAATATGCTTGAATGTGAATATATTTAATAGAATGCACAACATGTTAGTCTTTTGTACGATACACTTTATTATTTTAGAGGATACCACTTGAGTTATCTATAGAAATCTCACTTTGAAGGATCGTCACATTATTATCACTACTATAATTGTTTGGCCTGGTAATTGTGCTCATTTAAAAGAGCAGCACACCTTCTGTTATATTTTCATGTTCCCTTTTCTTTTAGTGATTGAGTACACTATTTTGGGTGGTTGCAGCAATTCCATATTTACTGTATTCATATGTCTCACCTTATAGCAGCGCATGAGTTTATTGCAATTATTTTACATAGAGATAATTAACCTAATAAAGATTTTTTTCTCCCAAAGCTTCTCCGTTATTTCAAGCTTAATTTGAATTCAAGATTAAATTGAAAAATAAAATCTTTAGAGAAGCTAATAAGATTAGTATTACATTAATTTGGGTTCAGACATATTCTAGAATAGCAGTATAATTATTGCAGCTGCCCTTTGCTCACAGAGGTCTGCCAGATGTGCAATTATTTTATTAGAGCAGTCTGCTCCCTACAGTTGGATATTGGCTGGCTTCTAAAACTGACAAAATAGTTACAGAAATTAAAGCAGATAAAGAGACCTGTAGACTCCTTTTATAAGGTTACCTTTCATACCACTTCTTGGTCTTTCACATATCTCCCCATAGCTCTTACTGATTCCTCCACATTTCTACAGGAAAGAATGATGACCAATTATGGATTTAGAGAAGGTAATCAAATCCCCCCTTAAACACCTTTTCTTAAGGGAGAAGGAGCTTTGTCATCTTCTGGTTATGCAAGGATTACCACAGCATTCCCCATCAATCAGGGTGGATACAAATTTGGATATTTTTTTTTTTATTTAAATCAGATTTTTTTTTTAATTTAAAACGATTTTTTTGATTTTTATTGAATTTATTTTAATAAAATGCTTTTGAAGTAAAAATCTATCTAAAGATCGTTTTATATTTAAGATTCATTAATAATTTAGTTTATTCAGTATGAAATGGAGCTTGGTTATGTAGCATGAGGCTGTATATTCTGCAATATTGACATTTTGGGTAAACTCATACAATAAATCCAAGCTCTGCAAGCAGAGATAACATGCACTGCATTGATGCATTCACACAATTTCACAGTAACTGTGAGATAAAACAAAGTTCAGGAATATTCCTTTATCCCATTGTTTTGCAAATCTATGTACACTACAAACTGTATGATTGAATCGGTTCTGATATCGCTGTATTACTAACCTGACAGCTTATTATTCTAAATAGGAAACCTTCATTTTGTTTGCAAATATTAAAAATTCTAACTAAGAATGAGTCCTTACATTTAACTGCTTCCCGCCCACGTTGCATACATTTACTGCTCTGTCCCACGAATCGCCGTCTCACGCATGCCTGCCGCACTCTGCACTCGATCCCCGCTGGCGAGCCGTGATTGCCTAGCAGAGAAGAAAAACAGGGAACCACCGATGTAAACATTCCTGTTCTGACAGGAGGCATGTCTGAGATCTACTGATCCTTGTACTCGGGATCGGTTAGATCTCTGGTGCCCCTGGCAGCCCAGCCCAGCCCCAATACAGTTAGAACACACACAGGGAACCCAGTTAACCCCTAGAACGCCCCCTAGAACGCCCCCTGCAGGTTAACCCCTTACCTGCCAATGACATTTATACAGTAATCAGTGGATATTTAAATTTCTGATCGGTGTATAAATGTCATTGGTCCCAAAAAAGTGTCTAAAATGTCCAACATGTCCTCCCAAATATTACATTCACATAAAAATCGCAGATAGCCGCCATTAGTAAAAAAAAAAAAAAATTGTGAAAACGCCAGAAATTAATTCTCATGGTTTGTAAACACGGCAACTTTTGTGCAAACCAATCAATAAAAGCAGATTGTGATTTTTTTACAAAAAATATGAGGAAGAATACAAATCGGCCAAAACCGATGAATAAATTTGTTTAGCAAAAAGTAAGAAATGTTTTTTTTGCAAAATTGACGCTCTTTTTTTGTTTATAGTGGTTATCAGAAATGACGCAGAGGTGATCAAATACCACCAAAAGAAATCTCTATTTGTGGGGAAAAAAAGAAGCAAATTTTGTTTGGGTACAACGTCGCATGCCCGAGCAATTGTCAGTTAAAGCGACGCAGTGCTGAATCGCAAAAAGTGCTCTGGTCCTAACATGGGAAATCCTTCCGGGGCTGAAGTGGTTAAAGAGCGCCTGTCATTTCAGATCCATCATGGCAGTGCCTGTTAGCGGGCATATACTCCCCTGCTGCCGCCACGTCCCTCATCTTGTTGTGTCATTGCCACATCACCAGCCATCTCATTAAAGTGAATGGGACTGTCGGTGAGTCAACAGCGGGTCAGAGGAGGAGCCACTGTGGGACAGAGATGACAGTTGGCCTTTAAATGTTATGATTTAAATCAAGCCTTTTTACTAGTGATTTAAATTTAATCCAACCTGCCATCAAGGAAAAGTGCTTTATGAGTGAAGGACGGGCAAATTAAGAAAAGGTCTGCCCTCTACATTCATAGAGAGCTTTTCATTGACAGAAGCTATAGTACAGTTACTATGAATGAAGGGGCAAAATTTGTGCACTTTCAGAGTGCCTATGACAGGTACAGCAGCTGCAGTAACCCCTGCAGTACTAGAAGATTGCCACTGAGGGGGTATGAGGGGGTATTCAATGTAAGTTCCATCCTTGTGCTGAATTTTTAAAAAACAAATTTAACTAAACATAAACACTATGAGTGGAGGAGCCGGACCTTTCATGTATCTGCCCATCCTCTATTCATAGATCGCTTTTCATTTTTGGAAGCTTAAAGTGGAACTTCAGTCATTTTTTCATCTTTCCATCTATTAAATCTTCTGCCTTTGTTGTTTTAACTTTGGATAATAAAACATTTTTTTTCCTGCCAGTAAATACCTTATACAGCCCACTTCCTGTTTCTTGTCTGGAAAAAAGCCTCAGTGTTTGACATCATGCACAGCTCTCGCTCTCATGAGAGGTTTCCAGGAAGGGGGGGGTGAGTCATAAGAGGGCCAATGAGAGCTGCAGGGCTGAAGTTGTGTCTCTGTGTGTCTGTGTCAATTCAGGCAGTGAACAGGCAGCAGCTTCAGGTGCGCACAGTTAAAATGGTTGCCGTCAGACTCAGAGTAGGGAGATTTCTGCAGGATATTTGGCAAGTACAGAATCACAGTATATATAAAATAATATGCAAAGTGGTTGGAGGAAAGCTTCAGAATGGCAAATATGTTTTTATTACAAATCATGTGAGCAGACTGCAGCTCCTCTTTAACCACTTCAGCCCCGGAAGGATTTCCCATTTTAGAACCAGACCACTTTTTGCGATTCGGCACTGCGTTGCTTTAACTGACAATTGCGCGGTCATGCGACGTTGTACCCAAATGAAATTTGTGTCCTTTTTTTCCCCACAGATAGAGCTTTCTTTTGGTGGTATTTGATCACCTCTGCGTCATTTCTGATTACCGCTATAAACAAAAAAAGAGTGACAATTTTGCAAAAAAAACAATATTTCTTACTTTTTGCTAAAATACAAATACAAAAAAAACCATTTTTTTTCATCGGTTTTGGCCGATTTATATTCTTCCTCATATTTTTGGTAAAACAAATCGCAATCGGCGTTTATTGATTGGTTTGCACAAAAGTTGCCGCATTTACGAATGATGAGAATTCATTTATGTTTTTTTTTTATATATATATTACTAGTAATGGCGGTGATCTGCGATTTTTAGCGGTACTGTGATATTGCGGCGGACATGTGGGACCATTTTGACACTTTTTTGGGACCATTGGCATTTATACAGGGATCAGTGCTATAAAAATGCACTGATTACTGTGTAAATGCCATTGGCAGTGAAGGGGTTAACCTGGATGGGCGCTCTAAGGGTTAACTGTGTTTCCTCGATGTGTTCTAACTGTATGGGGGCTGAGCTGGCAGGGGGAGGGGAGTGATCATGGTTTCCATATACAGGAAGCCTACGATCACATCCCTTCCCCCTCTGTCAGAACGGAGATCCGTGTTTACATACACGGACCTCCGTTCTCTCACTGTGGGGGAGCCATCGCGGGTAGCCGCTAGAGATCGGGTCCGCCCTACCCGCTCCCTGGCCCCTGGAACACAGTGAGCGCGCGCAATACTCAGGTGATGGCGGTTTGCGATAACAAAACACTTTGTCAAGCCACGGCGGGCGGTCGGCAAGTGGTTAAGTACAGCTTCTGTGAATGCAGGAGGGGGTAGAAAGGGTGGGTATAGTCAGCATTCTGGATCACTGCCTGTCACAGGTTCAGCACTGGTATTAACCCTTACAGCACCAGAAGATAATGGCTGTGGAGCATGGTAAGGGTGCAGAAAACTTTGGCACCAGCACAAGGGACACTTTGCATTAAATGTAATTGATGTCACTTATGCTGATTTTTTAAATTTTTTATATTTACCTAAACATAAATTGGTTGCAAAGGCAGGAGTTTTTTTTTAACCTGCTCTCTCTCTCTCCTAACATGTTCAGATACCTCAGTGGGAGCCACTGGCTCCTGCTGCTGTCAGTCAAACCCTGTGAAGAGGGAACGGGGGTGGGACAAGCTATGCTATGCGTGTCAATGGACACACATAGCACTGCTTGGGAGAGAGTCCACACAAGTGCCCCCATAGCAAGTGGCTTGCTTATGGGGGTACACGGAAGGGAGGAGGAACTGAGGGCATTGGCGGGAAACCCCAAAAGCGGAGGTTGGGGCTGCTTTGTCCAATTCCATTGCACAGAGAAGGTGGGAATGCCATGTTTATTATTTTAATTAAAAAAATAAAACTTTACCATCACTTTAAGTTTTAACCTTTCCTCATAGTTCAGCTACTGCATACCTCTTTAGCCGTTTAGTTTTGCTTCTATGCTCTCTCTAGTTCTGCAACTAAACGGTATATTTAAAGTGGTTGTTAACCCACTCTGCAAACATTATATAATCCTCTTTGTCTCGTTATGCTAGATGCAGGGACGTGTGGTGAGGTCAGTGGCTGGTGAGGCACTGGCTAGTATCAGAGCCAGATACACACAGGTTACATACGCCGCAAACGTTAGAGCGAGATCACTAATTCTAGCACTAGACCTTCTCTGTAACTCTAAACATGTAACCTCTAAAACATTTTAAAGCGTTGTCTATGAAGATTTTTAAGTACTGAATTTTGGAGCCATTCCATAAGTGTGCGCAATTTTAAAGAGTGACATGTTAGGTTTCTATTTACTCTGCGTAACATCGTCTTTCACATTATACAAAAAAATCGGGCTAACTTTACTGTTTTTTTTTTTTTTATTCATGAAACAGTTTCTTAAAAAAAATGTGTTTAGAAAATTGCTGCAAAAATACTGTGTAATATAAAAAGTTGCATTGACTGCCATTTTATTCTCTAGGGTGTCTGCTAAAACAATATATATAATGTTTGGGGGCTCTGAGTAATTTTATAGCAAAAAAATGATGATTTTTACATGTAGGAGAGATGTGTAAGAATTGCCCTGGATGGCAAGGGGTTAATTACCATATGTAAGTGATGTACAAATAATTATTATATATTATTTTTAAGGTAATATACTATATTTTCAAAAACTGTACATAAGCAGGTGGTTTAATGGACAAATTACTGAAGTTTGAAGTTATCATTTCAAACCAGTATTTTTACAGTAAATAGATAAACAATAAATTATTATCTTATAATATATAGCATAATAATATATGATTTGGCTTGTACCTTTTCATCAGCAGTATCAGCAGCAGATTATCATTCTTCCTCTTAACTATGTGAGAAAAACATGGGATTGTGGGTAAATCTTATACCCATAAACCCATGTTTTTCCTTGTAGTTAAAAGGGCTGGGCTGGAATGGAGCATTTGTCTTTTAAACACATGCCCCCTTCTATGACACTGCAGTGAGGCGTGTCTCCACTGCAGCATTTTAATTGGACAGCTTGGGCCAATGGTGCTTTACCATTGGTCCAAAGCTGAATGAACCCAAAGAGTATTTTGTCTTTTCAGGGTTCAAAGCTGTCTTTTCCTGGCTGCTGTGGCCGGGTAAGCAGCTAATCAAGCACTATCTATATTTTTTTAGCCGCAGTGGAACGCAGAGGTGTCATTAGGGGTCTAATAGCTTGTTAGCCACCCATGGACGTAACATAAGGGGTTGCAGGGGTCGCAATCAGGGCTGTCTTTAAGGCAGGGCAAAAGGGGCAGCTGCCCTGGGCCCTGTCATTTTTGTGGGGCCTTAACCAGCTGCCTCATATTTGCCAACTATTTAAAATCCCCTTGTCCCGTGAAGGTTTAGTCCTGTGCTGTGTGAAAGTGCCTCTACTAATGCTGCCCAGCTCTGCCCTATTGTTGTGTACAGATGACTCACCTGCATACCCTTTATTTACATGTAAATAACCTGCGTTGGTATGTAAATAGCAGCAACATTCATATGTAAATAGTGGCGGCCGGCGGCATTCATATGTAAATAGAAGTGGCATTCTTATGTATGTCATGCCCCCCCAAGGTCATATCCACTTATACTGAATGCTGCCCACTGGGAAGACAAATGGGCATGTTTGAAAGTCCTACCTGCAACTGGGGTCATTAAGCCTAACATCAGCTGTTCTGCAAAGGTAAGCAAATTGGTGGGGAGGGGGGAGGGTAGTGTGAGGTAGGCAGAGAAGGAATTACAATTTGGGGTGCACTGGTGAGCAAGGATGGGATGTATAGGGGCAAGGAAGGTGTGTGCAAAGATGAGCAGAGGAGGTAGGTAGAGTTAAAAGGAGGGGAGGGTTGGAGTGGAGAGGATGGGGGAGGTTTGGGGTGCAGAGGTTAGCAAGGAGTTTTAGGAGGTAAAGGTGTACTGACAGGGTGGATAAAGATGAAGGTCGCGTGTAGGGTAGTTCACTCATTTCAATGGGCTGCTCTATGCGCTAGAAATGCAGTAGAAAGTCCCTAACCCTTTTTCAAAATCACACGGTGCCACAGCACATGTCAGCAGTTGCGTGAGGGTGTCATTAACAATTGATGGCACTGCTGTGTATCTGCTAAAAGACAGCAGGTGTCCGGAAAGCGACTTTGCGTTCCCCGGTCCATGATGTGCAGGCAGTGAGGAGATGATGTGCTGTAACCTCTAGCAACCAATCATTGAGAAGTAATGATGTGCAATAACCTCAAGCAACCAATCAGTGAGCAGTATTGATGTACAGTAATCTCTAGCAACCAGTCTGTAAGTAGTAATGATATGCCTTAACCTCTGGAAACCAAGCGCAATCAATGCCTGATCTGATTCACTAAACTGATTTTGAGTCTAGCGGCTATTTATTGTATAAGTGAAAAAGGAAAGATATGACAGAATGGCGCTGCCTGAACCCCTATATACAACCAAAGGCCTCCCACATGGATGAGGAATGGCAGCCCCAGGAGGAATGATCAAAGAGAGGCACCAAGACCTCCCAGAACCCCTAGGATGCTGATTGAAACCTACAATAGGTATTCACCACTTCAACGTGAGGGGGAATATAGAACACAAGTTTTTTTTCAAAGGAGATGGAACGATGGTCCCCCCAGAGGAAGAGGAGGTTTTCACAGACCTTATCGCACCTGGGGTCCCCAAAGACACTGAAGGGAAGAACCTGGACATTCCGCAAGACCATATTATCCACCCCAGAGGGAAGTGACCTGGAGCCCATGGAGGGGAAGAGGCCGACCCAAACCCACCAATCATTAGAGACAATCAGGGTGGGGAGAAAGAGGCGGTACAGGGGTAAACGAGGTGGAAGAAAGAGAGAGAAAAAGAAGAAGAGAAAATTAGGATCCGGAATATTTAACCTCAGTAACGTGCCTTTTAGCAAGGAAGAACTCAAAGTGTTGGATTTAGGATTGAAATATGCACCAGAGAAACATCTTGATAAAACGGAAAATTGTATCATACTTACCGTAATTTTCCTTTCCCGGTGCCTATCCATGGCAGCATACCTGTGATAGAGCTCCGCCTCGACTCCTCCCTCAGGACCAGTGAATCGCATAAATTAAAGACGTAGTCCCTCCCCAGCATTCTCCGTAATATAGAAATACCAAGGGTGGGAGCGTATGCTGCCAAGGATAGGCACCGGGAAAGGAAAATTACGGTAAGTATGATACAATTTTCCGTTTTCCCAGTGCCTCCATGGCAGCATACCTGTGATAAATAACTAGCAAACACGGGAGGGATTAATGCCACACATGAAAATTTTTTAATTAGGTTCTGCCAAAACAGCCTGCACTCCATTTCCTCTGAAGTCCACTGGAGTAAGAGCCCCTGGATCAATACGGTAATGCTTGAGTACAGTGTGCCGAGAGGACCAGGTGGCGGCCCTGCAGACTGTCTCCAAGGATACATTCGTCCCTCTCACCTATGAGGCTGAAACTGCCCAAGTTGAGTGCGAGTTCGGTGAAGAAGGTGGCTCCTTCTTCACCCCGTAAGCTTTTTGAATCATTTTCACAATCCAGGAGGCTAAGGTTTGGTTAGCGGCCTCCTTGCCTCTGTTTCTTCCCCGTGGGATGATGAACAGTCTTTCAGAGTTTCTAAAATTGTTACTCGCTTCTAAGTAGGCCCTGAGGACTCTAGCGACATTCAGTTCTTGACAGGGGCCTGAATCCGGATCTGAAAATACTGGTAATGACCAAGACTCCTTTAATTAAGCCTGAGTCGTGGCATAAAACCTCTGGGAGGGCGCAGCTCGACTCTGTCTGGGAAAAGGGAGATATGTTCGTCTCCTATGACTAAGGCATGCCGTTTCCGAGATCCTTCTGCCAGAAGTAAAAGCTAGTAGGAAGGCTTTTTCAGAGCGACATTCCAAATAGACTCTTCCTCTATGGGAACAACAGGATGGCTGTCTAAGACCTTTAGCACCAACGGGAGGTCCCAGTGTTGGTTGAGGCAGAGATTGCCGATACTTGTACTTTAAGTGTGCCCAGGCCGAGGCCCAGACCAAGACCCATTTTAAGGAACTATAGTATATTTGACGTAACCCGGTAGACCGAGTTGAATCCCCTTTCAGTGGTGTAGGTAGCACACTTGTTTCAGATTGTTGAATATATCATATTCGATGAGGGCTTCCTAGCACTAAGGAAGGTAGAAATGACTCTCTCGGAGCCACCTAGTGCCTGAAATCTCCTCCCTTCAATCACCATAGCCGAGGGTCCCGCCTCCACGGATGGGATATGCTCCCCTGCGTTAGCAGATGTGAAAATGCCGGATCCCGATGGGAGGCCTCATGCTGAGGTATATAGCCAGTCGGAACCAGGGTCTCTTCGGCCAAGATGGAAGACCAAACCCGGACCTGCAAAGGCTTCCTCAATAATCCGAGGCGAAAGTTCAAGATGAGAGGATATGGGAGAAAGGCGTATGCTACTGTAAAGTTCCGCGGGCAAGAGAGTGCATCCACCTCCGCCTGTGGATGTGGTAGGAGAGAGACAAACCTCCTGAGCGTGGCATTCTCCCATGATGCAAAGAGATCCACCTGTGGCAGCTCCCAGAGGATTACAATTTGCAGAGACACAAGAGGGTGTATACACCATTCATTGTTGCTGACAAACTTCCTTGATAAATTGTCCGTCTCCAAATTTAGTCTTCCTGGGATGATGGTGATGATAAAGAGATCAAGGTCAGGAATGCTGCTCCCATTCCCAGTATATTAGGCCCCACACCCTAGAGCTGGAACGACCATCACCCCTGAATCCTCATATTGCTGCAAGGAGCACCTTATCCGTGCTTGCTCGCATCTGACGTAATTGTGATCCAGGGACGGGAATCCAAGGCGTGTGAACGTGAGAGGCTTTCCAGACTGGTCCACCAGTGGAGACCTCTGCGCCTCCTTGTTGTCAACAGGATCCTCTGAGAAAAGATGTTGTTTTTTTTTTTTCATTGTGACAGGAATCCTGATTGATATGTCTCCGCTGCCAATGCGCCCAAGGGATTTAGAGGTATACACAATGACATCCAGCCTATCAGATTCAGGCACTGCGAAGCCGTCAGCTGAGATTTCTCCATTACCCTGCGCATCATCTGGCTGATTTCCCGTGCCTTCTGTTGACCTAATGAAATCGTGCACTGCTGTGTGTTGAACAATGTCCATATGAAAAACCTGCGTTGCGTCGGAGACCATTGAATTCTCTTTGTTGTTTATTAGCCAGCCTAGATCCGATAGAGACTTCAACAGGATGTCCCTGTGGGTCATGAGTTGACCCGGGCTGCTTGTCAATAAAATTAAGTCGCGCAGGTAGTGGTAGACTCTGAAACGGCTCTCAGGGGAGCTAAGGCTGATATCAGGACTTTCGAAACCACCCGAGGGTAAGTGCACAGACCGAATGAAGAGCCTGGAACTGTGGGTGAACATGACCTACTGCCAACCTTAGATACCTCTGGAAAGAGGGCAGAATAGGGATGAGGAGGTAAGCATCCTGTAGGTCTACTGATGACATCCAGTCCTCTGGTTGCACCACTTGGATAATTGTATGGAGGGACTCCATCTTGAATCTTTCTCAATGTATGTATCTGTTGATTCTCTTTAGGTCTATGACCGGCCACCAGCTTCCCGTCTTTCTCTCCATCAGGAAGTTTTTCTCTAAGAGGCTGGTGTTTTGTTTTTTTTTTGTTTTTTTTTTGTCCTATTGAAAGAGTTTCGGTGGGGTTGATGAGAGAAAGTCCAGGAGTGCCCGTGCTGGATTGAGGACGGTACCCTTGGGACCCTGCATTCCCTGAACCATGCTGGAAGGAAAGACCTCAGCCGAGCCCCTACCTGGGTAGGCTCTATTGGCATCAAAAGGACTTTGGCGCCTCCTGGGCGGCAGCAGGAGCTTTAATTCCTTTGCTCCCAAAAGGATACCTGAGTGTCCCTCCAGGGCCTTTGTCTTTATTCTGACGGGATTGCCTGAAATTTCTAAAGCCTGCATGCTGAAACCTTGAAAGGTAAGTTCTGGATCTCCTAAACTTCTTGTCTTGAGGAATCAGGCCGGACTTCCCTCTCGTGACTCAGGAAATGGCTTTGTCCAATTTCTCTCCAAATAATGACTTCCCATCGAATGGGATTTATACCGACTTCACTTAGAAGCTAAGTCAGCTGTCCATGACTTCAACCATAGAGCCCTCTTGGCCATTATTGAATGTATCATCGAATTGGCTAAGCACCTGTATGCGTCGCTGTCTCTCCCACAAAGTCTGTGGCAAGCTTAAGCTCCTCCAAGGCTTTAACTATATACTCCTTGGGTACGTCCAACTTTGCTTTCAAATCAGGGTCAACCCTTCTATCCAAAGGATCCCCAAGGGACGTGGAATCCCCCATGGGCAGAGTCATCTTCCTTGCCAAGCAAGCCACTGCTGCATCTACTACCGGCATAGAAGAGAAGGACTGTGCATCCGGGTCTGCCAGAAGGTACAGTTTAGAAAAAACGGGCCAAAGATAACTTTTATCTGTCTTGGTCCATTCATCTTTTCCAAGCTATGGCCCCCTTCACAGCCTCAATGAAAGACCGGCCCAGCTGAAATTTTAAGTTTGAATGCTCCCCTTCTTCTGAGGATTCCTCAGATGACTGCTCTGGAGGTTGGTCTCTTGCCACCCCTGAGGCAGGTACGGGTCTACCGGCTGATGATGGACCTGGGTACTGGATCCACACTGAGCCTCCGGGACGGGGGAGGCTGCTGTTCTGGAATTAAAGCCACCCCTCCTGAGAATGAATCTCACATTGTCTGTTTTAGGAGATCGACCACTTGTGGGCTTTTCCTGTTCCCTATTAGCTTCATAGTCCCTGAAGCATTCTCCATAGACAAAATTGTCCGGAAGCGGAGTTGCGCCACATGCCCAGCATTTTTGAGGCTGGACGGGCCGGAGCAGATGGGGAGTAATAGGACCTCCTGGCCCCTGACCTCCTTGATGACCTATGCCCTGAGGAATGGAACCTTTGTTCTGGGTTCCTGCTATCATGAAGCCTGGATGACGTCTATGATCGACTCGAAGGGACAGGGCTGCAACATAGGAGGGGGGGTCTTCTTTTTTTTTTTTTTAATTTTCCTCTTTTATTCCCTTACCTGCTGATGGTCCCATACCTATCTGATGGATGTGGATCTTTGCTCTTTCAGCAATGGCTCATGGTGAAAGCAAGGGCAGAGGGCTCAATATGAGAGAGAGAGAGAGAGAGGGAGAGAGAGAGCGTAATGCATATTACAAAGAAACTTGTGCCAAAGAACGCAAGACAAAAAGCTGAAAATTTGACAGTCTCAGAATTACCTGTAAATTGCTTCAGTAGGAAACCAGGGCATACCTGGTCTGAAAAACCTCCGCAGGACCACTTAAGCAGAGTCTCCCTTATTCTCATATAATATTTAAGGAGACCTGCCTCCTCCTCCTGGGAGGACCAGAGTAAGGGCAACCCATACCTATGGGTTTAGCCTTTTCCCTTCTCTAAAATGGCGCCCGCGGCTTCACGGCCGTACCGCGCATGCGCCGACCGCGGCCCGCGCTTGGAACGCACGAGGCCCTCCCGAGCTTCCGGACGCACGCGCGCTACTGCCCGAAGCTCCCCCCTCCCCCCCGGCTTCCGAGCCCCGACCCCTCCGCCGACTATACCGGCATTCAGGGGGAAAAAATAATACCAACGGCCAAAGGGGAACCAAAAGTGGGACCCCCACGCTGCCCCTCTTCCAAGGGTCAAACAAAAAAAAAAGAAAGAAAGAGCCTTAAAAGAAAAATGGCCTTCATGAGAAAGCCGAAGCTCCCCTCCTCAGCTGCTACGGAAAAAAAAACAAAAGTCTTAAAGGGGAAGTTTTTTTTTTTTTAACATTAGCAACATGGAGAGAGGGAAAGGGGGGTAGGGGAAAACAAGAAAAGGAAAGAAAAAAAAACCCTGAAAAATGAAAGTTTCTTAACAAAGTTGATCCCCCTGCCTGTTCACCAATAATCCATGCATTTTGAAATTTGCAGTTTGCGTTCCTATGAGGAAACTCTGCTTACCCCACAAGATCCACAGAAGGGGTTCCCAGACTTATCAGCGCTAATAGCGGCCCAAGGAACAGGGACTGCGCCGGGAGAGGTCTGAACCTGGCGGATGCTGCCGACTGCAGAGGTAGGGACTTGCTGCATCTTCTTCACTGATTCAAGAGGTATGAGGAAAAAAAGGAGAATGCTGGGGAGGGACTACGTCTTTAATTTATGCTATTCACTGGTCCTGAGGGAGGAGTCGAGGCGGAGCTCTATCACAGGTATGCTGCCATGGAGGCACTGGGAAATTTGATTTTTACATAGACCTATGGAAATTTATTCGGAAAATGAACCTAAAAAATTTTTTTGCTAACAAAAAGACCAATATAGATGCACAAGGGGATGAGAGCTATGCACACACTAATCTGAAGAATAATTCCACTTTTAATCCCAAATGCTCAGGGAATGACAGTTTAGAAGTTTTTAGATTGATAGTGGAGGATGATTTGAAGAAATTGAAGATTATTGGCAATAAGAAAAATGAAACGTGGAAAACTATTAAAGATTTGGAAAAGAAGAAAAATGTGGTTATTCGTCCGGCTGATAAGGGTGGTGGCCTTGTCATTTTGAATAAAGAAGATTATGAAACTGAGATGAAAAACCTGCTAAAAGAAGAAGGTACTTATGAAATACTTAAACGTAATCCTGAGAAGAAGTACAGCAAGAAACTAAAGGGAAGGAAAAAGGTTTCCTTAACAAAAAACAGGCGAAATATCTGGAACCAACATAAGCTAAAACTCCAGTAATGTATTACTTGCCAAAAATACACAAGAACCAGATTAAGCCCCCTGGAAGACCTATTATTAGTGGGGGGGACTCCCTTTTTTCAAGATTGGGGGAATACTTGGATCAATTTCTTCAACCTACAGTTCAATGTGGCAAATCGTATTTACGAGATAGTAGACAACTAATTGAAGAATTGAAAGACATTAAAGGGGAAGAAGAAGATTGGCTGGTCACTATAGACGTAAATGCCCTGTATACTAACATTATACAGAAAGGTGGACTAACAGCTGCAGAATGGGCCCTACAGAATTTCACGGATCTGAAGCAGGAACAGATCATATTCTTAAAAGTTGGGCTGGATCTGGCCATGAGCCACAACTTCTTCTGGTACAAGAAAGACTATTACGTACAAAGAAAAGGCGTTGTGATGGGTGCAAAGTATGCACCGAGTGTAGCCAACGTCTTTATGAGCAAGTGGGAGGAAGAACAGATCTACAGCGTTTATAGACCAAATTTGAAATTCTATAAAAGGTACATCAATGACATTATTATTATTTGGAGAGGAAATGAAACAGAACTGAAAATGTTTATGGAGGAAATTCATTGTAATAAGTATGGTATCACCTTCTCCGGCACATGGCATCGAGATACGATAAATTTTTTAGATTTACAACTTTTCAAGGATGGTGGTGGTTTAGGTACAAGAACTTTCTTCAAATAGACAGATCGGAATGGATACATTCCTACAAATAGCTGCCACCACCCGAGATGGATTAACAGTGTGCCTAAGGGACAGTTAATCAGATTACGGAGGAACTGTAAACGCGAGGAAGATTACCATGTTCAGGCGAATATGCTGATTGACAGATTCATTGAAAAGGGCTATAAAGAGAATGATTTGAAAAAGTTAAAAGACGAGATTGCACATAAAGATAGGGCTACACTCCTTGTAAAAAAAAAACAAAAAAGATGTCAATATGGACTTTGCCTTTATTACAGGTTTTAACAGACAATATAAACAAGTGGAGAAAATAATCAAGAAAAATTGGCCCATCTTACAGTCGGATCGCATTTTAAGGAATTTTTTACCCGCCAGACCTAACTTCATTTATTGTAAGGCCCCTAATCTTAGAAATAGATTAGTACATAATGTCATAGATCCCCCCAATGATATTCGTTTGTTTCCAGAACATAAAGGTTTTTTTAGATGCCAAAAGTGCATTCCTTGCAAAGTAACCATGAAGCAGCCGAAGTAAAAAGAAAGTTTCATTTCCTCTGTTACAAACAGGAAGTTTAAGATCAATCAGTTAATCACATGTACCAGTTCATTTGTCACCTATGTTATTGAATGCCTGTGCAGACTTCAATATGTGGGAAGGACCACTAGGCCCCTGTATGTCAGAATACGTGAATACATTAAGAACATTTGCAAAGGATACAAGAATCATAGCCTCTCTAGACATTTCAGGGTCATACACAATAGAGACGTTTCCCTTTTAACATTCTACGCTATTGATCATATTAAAGGAAATTGGAGAGGAGGAAATAGAACTATTGCTATATCCAAGAACGAAACCAAGTGGATTTACCTTTTAAATTCTTTAAGGCCGGACAGATTAAATATAGATATTGATCTCAACAGTTTTTTAACTAATTATTAGCTGCACCATCAAGTCCTCCCCATTACTTCCCTTCCCCTCCCCCCCCTTATGCCCCCCCTAGAACTAGTTCTTAGTTCTATCCCCCCTCCCTTTTATGGGATTTTATAATAATTTATTCATCCCATTCCCATGGATATTCACACATACACATGCAATTTTTCCTCTTTTTATTAGTTCCACTACCGTTTTTTAATCTCCCTATTTCCAAAACTTTTATAAAATAATTAAAAAAAACATTTTTTTGCATCCGTATAACGCACATTTGCAATTAACAATCTCTTCTTCCTTTATATGACCCACTCTTATAAAAGTATTTCTCTCTAGATTATACCACTCAGGGAAAGATTTTCTTCCTCCAACTTTCACCATAGAATTTATGTTTTTAATCCGTAGTCCTTTTATTTAGCTTAAGAATTTTTAATTCTTACTTGTTTGGTATTTGTAATTGTTTATAGGTTTTTACAACGTAGTTTGTTTTAATAAATTGTATTTGTTAATGGTTTATTATATACACACCCGAAGGATGATGATTTACGTCCATAAGGAGATCAAAAATGGCCGGGGTCATGTGATAGTTGGTTGCTAGGATACGATTTGGGCATATAAGCCAGTGGGTGTAGCAAAATGGCGTCGCCTCCGAAGACGTCCGATGACGAAACGCATAAGGCGGAGCCTAGACCTCACGACGCTCACCCACACTATCACACACAGATAGCGGAGATCTCCATTGAGAGTGATTGTTCGGCATGAACGCATAATCTGACTTCTAAAAGTGTGAGTACGGTTGGCACGCAGGTGCCTAGATTACACAGTCGTACCATATCACACGATCGTATTTTCTCTTTTTCTCTCCCTATATGTTTACCGAACACGGGGCAAGGTATTGAGAGCAGAGGACTAAGGACGGGGCACCGGTCCCATTATCACAAGGGATCCGTGCTGGTTATCTTTCAACACAGGACAGTCTCACACAGCTCTGCAAGGTTAGCAGCAGCAGAGGGCGTATTATGTATTAACTCCATCAGGTTTATTAAGTCTTAACCACAAGTGAAAAGCTTGATAATCTGAGTATTTATAATATCTTGCATTTATAATTCTCAATTTGATTATTTGCATATTGATTTTTCTCGCATGTGATATCATCATTTTACTTATTAGTTTTTGCACAATAGCAGTTTAGATTTTCATTGGAATTTTGTAAACACACTGTTCAGGCAGCGCCATTCTCTCATATCGTCCCTTTTTCACTTATTTACTCACCATTCTTGGTGGGTCTTGACAGGGCAGCAGCCATTTCTTCCTTTCATGTTGATTAAGGTTTTATAATTTTAATTCCTTTACATATATTTATTGCACAGAATTATTTATTGCACAGCAAATGTTTGCCCGGGATCCAATCAATATTAAAGACGGCCCTGGTCACAATTGCAACCTCACCCCTGCAGCCTCCCTGTCATATTATCATATCCTCCACAAAGTCCAGCTCTAATATGCCCTAAGGCCCCACAGCCACGGTCCAGTACAAGGCTTCCACTTTGCCTGCTACAGTCCACACCCCTCCATTCTCATTGGCTGGGTAGAAGCTGTGAGCCATTTCCTGAATGGAAAGGAGCATGGGGTAAGAACAGCCCAGGGTGGGGAAGTGTCTGTACTGTGTGCTGGCAACATAGAATGGTAACCAAGCTCAGCAAGTTAAGAGGAGTAGAGTGCCGTCCTGTAGCTATGATGGAACCAATGTCACTGGTGAGGTTAGACACTGTTCCTAGTCACCAGCTGGCATTCTTTGTACCTCCCCCCGCCTGCTTACTCCACTTCCTTGACAACTGGGGAAACGACACACCCAACACATGCTAACACTGACAGAGAAACCTTCAGAAATTGCCAAAACAAATCCCTTAACACCTCCTGAGGAGCTCCTGAGGGGCTGCGGGCTCCAGATTTTGTGTCACGTGGCTCTCCCCCCCAAATCTAAGTTGTGCCCTCCCTCCAAAGCCCCCTGACCACCCCCTCCGCCCTGGATGCTATGCCCGGCTGCTGAGCTCCTTTCCCATTACAGCACTCTATACTGCTCCTACAACACAGCCAGTCAGCCACGATCTGCACACAGTGTATCTGCCTACTGCAACTACAGTACCATTCCGACCAGAGAATTTCACAGGTCAGAACCGCAACATAAAAGCCAGATATACCATGTGAGGGCTGACAGACTGTGTGTAAAGGAATGTGATTTCAGCCCTGTGTAATAAGGGGGGGGGGGCTGTATACAGTGCTGAAATGGGAAAGGAGCTCTGCCAAGTGACCTGCCAGGGGTGATCCCTGTCCTTCGATTCTCCAGCGGTGATCCCTGTTCTGTGATGTAAGGAGGAACTCTGGGAACTCAAAACTCTTTAAGTGGAGTTCCACCCACATAATTTGTTTTATTTTAATGGCATCCACTCAGTTATTATGTATTACATAAATAAAGCTATTGTTAGTTTTAAATCCGGGTAGTATTATTATTGATTTTTTACTTACATTGCTTATTTTTTCCTTCCTGGAAGTTCCCATCTTAGTTGTGGGCATGTGAAGCCCACTCCCACCCTGCTCCTGTTTCTTCCTGGATAAGGTGCATGATGGGTAACCAAGTGGAAGATTACAGGTAACACATAGCAATAGGGCACTTAGGGTGAGTATAAAAAAACATTTTCCTCCAAAGGTGAGTCAGATTATTTAGAGGACTTGAAAGATGGAAAGAATTTTTTTGTGGGTGGAACTCCACTTTAAGCTACTTTGAGCATCTTGGCATGCGGTGGGTGTATCTGCATGCACGATGGAAGTGGAGGGTGGTGGGGGGGGCAGGTTAACTTTTGCATCGGGGCCCACAAGCTTCAAGCTACGACTCTGTAGCCACCTTGTGATAGCAATAAAGATATATGAAAAATAAAGTGTGTTAAAAAACAAAATTATATCAAAATAGATGAAAATAATTAAAAGTAAAAAAAAACAACCCTGTTGATCCGCAAATACACAGATGCAAAGGTGCGCGAAGTGTGCACGCGTGTCTGCAAGCAGCAATTGCTCCACACATGTAGGATATCACTCCAAACATCAGTGTAAGACCCATACTTCTAGGGCCACAATTTGTCATTAACTCTACATTGATAACCTGTAAAAGCTTCTTCTGTGGGCATGTAGTGCTACCCCCCCCCCCCCGTAGGAGCCGTTGATTTTAACTGGTTCTTCCCCAAACTGTGCAGAGGATACCAATCACACAGACAACAGTGTACTAGCTCTGGCTTCACCAAACGGTCTAAGAGATGTCAATTGTGTTTGGGGTGGTATGGGATATTTTACAAATCTGACTTGTAACTGGAGGACACATTTCACTAGGTGAAACATCTTTGAACAGTTCTTGAGCCAAAAACAAAGGGGAAGGCAAGAACTGAGACCCTGCAAGAACTGTCTCAGAGATAGCTACCACTAGCACCCCAAAGTAGAACAGCAAACAGTCACTAGGTCCTTGGGCGCAGATCAGTACTCACAATATCCCAAGGCAGGTACACACCTTCCAGCCTCCACCAGGCGCTCTTCAGTGAGTTCTCCAAACCAGCTCCTTTGGTGATACTGCTGAGTTAGCTTCAAAGGTAATTAGGAATAGGTTCCCCAGCTCTGCTGTAGCTTAGAAACTCGATGAACATCACCAGACTCCAGCAGAACTGCCTCAAAGGGGCAGCAGCACTGAGGTTGGAACTTCTCCAGCAGGACAAGAACCCGGCTGCTCCAGACCCTAGACTATTTATGTTCTCCTCAGCCATCTACTGGACATGCCACCCCAGGGATTGGCCGCAGCACAATAAATATATAAGCTGCCCATTTGACAGTCCCAGGCTTCTATGTTCTGGAAGCCTCCAGAATGCAGGGGGAAGCAATCACACCAGCAGCCTATGAGATCTAGAACAGCCCAAAGAAATCAATAGCTGCTCCAATGATTACAGAGGAGCCAAAAAGAACTAAATTTACCTATCATCCTAGCAACCTACCTAGGAGGGTGCTACAAACAATTTTGGGTACTGCAATTTTTTTTCCATTTCACAGGCACATGTCATTTTAAGTATTGACTTGTTTGGTATTTATTTACTCAACCCCATCTTTTATATTTTCCCAAAAAAATAGATATTATACTGTGTTTATGTGCATTAAAATTAATTCCTGAAAATATTACATGTATGTGAACATTTCAAAACTTGCCCCGTTCTTCAAGTAGATGAACAAATATATACACTGAACTCTACAGTGGCCTGAAAGTGAGGATTCAGGTGTTATACCATATGCATGTACTTAGAAATTAAAAGCCTCTTATAAATTCCCAATGGGAAAACCCTTCTTTAACATTCTGTTCTTAAATAATCACTTCTCAGGGATTTGCAATGAGGTAATAAAGAGATACAAAGCAAAACTTATTGAATTCTAGAGAAAAATCTAGCACAGCATCATCTGACATAAACATAAATCACGTTGTGATCAAATTTTTAAATGTAATTATGTTTTGTCTAAATCCTCTATCCACTATATACTTGCAAGGTTCCACAGTAAATGACAGTCCCGGTCACTGGCATCCGGACACCCATCGGTATCTACGGGCATTCCATTGCGTGAGCCTGAAATCTACCACAGCAGGACTTCTTTCCCAATTCATTTTGGTCATTGTGAGCGTTCCATGCCTGCAACATGGCAGTCGCTTCATGTCCTTGAGCTCCGGGCAGCCATCACTTTTGGATGACATGGATGCCTATATATCCATTACTCTTTTATTATTCTTTCTACAATTTTTGGAAACATAGCTGTATGCAGTACATTATTTCCCCTGAAGAAGATATAGCACAAGCCCCTTTTTTCGAAACATGTTGGGAACATATTGCAACCGCTAGTCGGCTCTCCACTTGAAGCTAGAGTTGAGCGAACCCGAACTGTAAAGTTCAGGTCCGTACCAAACTTTGGGGTGTCCGTGACCCAGAGCCGAACCCAGACATTTGACAAAAAGTTTGGGTTCGGGTATTTTATCCCGCCTGTTGAATAGCTGCAGGGCAGCCAATCAACAAGCGTTTCACTGGTTTGCCCTTAGAAGCCATCGCAGCCATGCCTACTAATGGAATGGCTGTGATTGGCCAGTGCATCATGTGACCCAGCCTCTGTATAAGCTGGAGTCACATAGTGCTGCATGTCACATGCTCTCAGGCTAGTGTAGGGAGAGGATGCTGCCGGCGCTGTGAGGGACAGATTGGAGATATAATAACATCTCATCCTGCATTACAGAACGATCTGATTCTGGACTAGGTAGAGATTATTACTACTACTGCTTTGAGGGACAGATTGCAGATCTCATCCTGCATTACAGAACAATCTGATCCTGGACTAGGTAGAGATTACTACTACTACTGCTTTGAGGGACAGATTGCAGATCTCATCCTGCATTACAGAACGATCTGATTCTGGACTAGGTAGAGTTTACTACTCCTGCTTTTAGGGACAGATTGCAGATCTAATAACATCTCATCCTGCTTTACAGAATGATCTGATACTGGACTAGGTAGAGTCAACTGCTTTGAGGCACAGATTATTGTTCTAAAATCATCTCCTAGTTCTATAGGGTCAGGTTCCTGCTGTTGCTGTAAGGGACAGATTATTGTTCTAAAATCATCGCCTACTGCTATAGGGTCAGGTTCCTGCTGTTGCTGTAAGGGACAGATTATTGTTCTATAATCATCTCCTAGTTCCATAGGGAGAGGTTCCTGCTGGTGCTGTAAGGGACAGATTATTGTTCTAAAATCGTCTCCTATTTCAATAGGGAGATGTTCCTGCTGCTCCTGTAAGGGACAGATTATTGTTCTAAAATCATCGCCTACTGCTATAGGGTCAGGTTTAGAGTTGAGCGAACACCTGGAAGTTCAAGTTCTGCTGGTCCGTCCGAACTTCGGGACAAAGTCCGGGTCCGGGTCCGGACGGAACCCGAACGATCGCACGGACAACGAACCCCATTGAAATCAATGGAAATTTATAAATTTCAATAAAGGGACAGGGGTAAAAAAACATCCCGTGAACGGGATGGGAATGGGGGTAAAATGAAGGAAAACGTCGGGAGACCCCGAAAGGTCCTGAAAGGATGTCGGTAAAAACACGGATTTTCAAGCCCAGGGGTAACTAAAGTTACCCCAAGCAACAGGCACGCTAGCAAGCCCAAGGCAGGCCTGGGCCTGGGCCTGAAACAGGGCTTCAAGCCTGCCTGGTCGTCTTGAACTTGAAGGTCCACAAGCGAGTTGAGATTTGGACTGGGATATCGTCATCCGCTACTAAAATCTTGTTATTAGA
>BLSH010268572.1:70740-82901 GCA_018402905.1 Glandirana rugosa
TGACCAGGTACATAGTCACAAACAGAGCATGTGACAGCAACGCCACCATGTCCGCCACTGTCCCCAAGCATTTCCACACGGTCCCATGAAAGCTTACAGCTCTCCATCTCCCAAACACTGGAGAGAAAGAGGAAGTACCCCCCTACCCACCCGTGATCCCTGGCCCTGAATGCCAGCATTTCAAAATTCCTGGCCTTTGAAATGCTGTCATTCTGTCTGGTGGACACAGACAGTTTTAAAAACCTGATGGCGGTGGCTGTCCCACAGTATGTGGTTCCCAGCCGCCACTACTTTTCCAGGCGAGCCATCCCTTCCCTGCACAAACAAGTCGGAGACAAGATCAAGTGTGCACTGCGCAACGCCATCTGTGGCAAGGTCCACATAACCACTGATACATGGACCAGTAAGCACGGGCAGGGACGCTATATCTCGCTAACTGCACACTGGGCAAATGTAGTGGCGGCTGGGCCTGAGGCGGCTAGCCATTTGGCGCATGTCCTTCCACCACCGAGGATTGCAGGGCATTCCTCTTTGCCTCCTGTTGCCTCCTCCTCCTACTGCGATTCCTCCTCCTCTACCACCTCCTCATCCGCTCAGCGTAACACCTTCACCACCAACATCAGCACATCCAGGGGGAAACAACAGCAGGCTGTTTTAAAACTGATATGTTTGGGGGATAAACCCCACACTGCGCAGGAGCTGTGGACGGGCATTGAACAACAGACCGGTGAGTGGTTGTTGCCACTGAGCCTCAAGCCCGGCCTGGTGGTGTGCGACAATGGGCGAAATCTCATAGCGGCTCTGGGCCTAGCCGGTTTGACGCACATCCCTTGCCTGGCACATGTGCTGAATTTGATGGTACAGAAATTTCTAAAAACCTACCCAGATATTTCAGAGCTGCTGCAGAAAGTGCGGGCCGTCTGTGCGCGCTTTCGGCGTTCTCACCCTGCTGCTGCTCGCCTGTCTGCGCTGCAGCGGAACTTCGGCCTTCCCGCTCACCGCCTCCTATGCGACGTGCCCACAAGGTGGAACTCCACCTTGCACATGCTGGAGAGACTGAGCGAGCAGCAGCAGGCAGTAGTGGAGTTTCAGCTGCAGCATGCACGGGTCAGTCGCTCTGTGGAACAGCATCACTTCACCACCAATGAGTGGGCCTCCATGCGAGACCTGTGTACCATATTGCGGTGTTTTGAGTACTCCACCAACATGGCCAGTGCCGATGACGCTGTTCTCAGCGCTACTATCCCACTTCTATGTCTCCTTGAAAAAACACTTTGGGCGATTATGGAAGAGGATGTGGCACAGGAGAATGAGGAGGAGGAGGAGGAAGAGGGGTCATTTCCATGGTTATCAGGCCAGTCATTGACAAGTGGCTCGGAGAGTGGGTTCCTGCACCAGCATAGGCCAGGTCAAAAATATTCAAGCCAGGGCACAGTTCTGGAGGATGAGGAGGACGAGGAAGATGATGAGGAGGAGGAGGAACCGCAGCAGGGTGGCACCCAACACAGCTCGTGGGCATCACTGGAGCATGGCTGGGGGTTACGGAGGACACAGATGGTACAACACCTCCCACAGAGGACAGCTTGTCTTTGCCTCTGGGCAGCCTGGCACACATGAGCAACTACATGCTGCAGTGCCTGCGCAACGACAGCCGAGTTGCCCACATTGTAACTTGTGCCGATTACTGGGTGGCCACCCTGCTGGATCCCCATTACAAGGACAACGTGCCGTCCTTAAATCCCTCACTGGAGCGTGAGAGGAAGATGCACAACTACAAGCGCACACTGGTAGACGCGCTGCTGAGGGCATTCCCAAATGACACCGGGGGCTCACTGGAAAGAACAAGGTGAAGGAAGAGGAGGAGGAGGAAGAGGCCACCAACGCAGCTGTGGCACCGCCAGCACCTCAGAAGGCAGGGTTAGCATGGCAGAAATGTGGCAAAGCTTTGTCAGCAGCCCGCCACAACAGACAGCACCACCAGCTGATAGGCAAAGTCTTAGCAGGAGGCAGCATTTCAGCAACATGGTGGTACAATATGTGTGCACACGCCTACACGTACTGACTGATGGGTCTGCCCCATTCAACTTCTGGGTCTCTAAATTGGGTACATGGCCTGAGCTTGCCCTTTATGCCTTGGAGGTGCTGGCCTGCCCTGCAGCCAGTGTATTGTCTGAACGTGTTTAGCACGGCAGGGGGGCGTTATCACAGACAAGCGCAGCCGCCTGTCCACAGCTAACGTGGACAAGCTAACGTTTATTAACCTCCTCCTATCCGCGCCATAGCTGAATGACGGCTACAGCGCGGCTCTAAAATGCTCAATAGACGTCCTCCCATTTGGCTCGTGCTGGGCGGGCTCCCGCGGGCGATGTCCGCCGGAGACCCGCAATCTCCTTACAGAGAGGAGGAACGGGGAACCGCCGAAGTAAACACGGCCGTTCCCCGTTCTGTGAGGGGGGGGCATGCCAGATCTACTGATCCCCGTCACTGGGATCAGTTAGATCTGTTATGCCCCTGTCAACCCCGCCCCCCCACAGTTAGAACACACCCAGGGAACATAGTTAACCCCTTCACTGCCCCCTGCAGGTTAACCCCTTCACTGCCATTGACATTTATACAGTAATCAGTGGACATTTAAATTTCTGATCGCTGTATAAATGTCATTGGTCCCAAAAAAGTGTCAAAAACGTCCGACATGTCCGTCCCCCCCCGATATCGCAGTACCGATAAAAATCGCAGATCGCCGCCATTACCAGTAAAAAAAAATAATAATAAAAACGCCATAAATCAATGTCCATAGCTTGTAGGCGCTATAACTTTTGCGCAACCCAATCAATAATCGCCGATTGCGATTTTTTTAACCAAAAATATGTAGAAGAATATATATATCGGCCAAAACTGATGAATAAATTAGTTTTTTTATTTTTTATTTTTGGATATTTATTATAGCAAAAAGTAAAAAATATTGTTTTTTTTTTCAAAATGTCGCTCTTTTTTTGTTTATAGCGGCGATCAGAAATGATGCAGAGGGGATCAAATACCACCAAAAGAAAGCTCTATTTGTGGGAAAAAAAGGACGCAAATTTTGTTTGTGTACAACGTCGCACGACCGCGCAATTGTCATTCAAAGAGCGACAGCACTGAAAACTGAAAATTGGTCCGGGCAAGAGGGGGGTTTAAGTGCCCAGTAAGGAAGTGGTTAAAATGAACCAGGCATGGATCCCACAAGACTTGTCTGTACCTTGTGCAGAATAGACATTTAGACCGGCCTCACACAGCCATTGGTATACTTGTTTTTTTGAATATGCCTCAATATTTTGGGGGCTACCCCAATTAGAAAAAAAAACAAACAAACAACAAAAAGTGTTGGCTACCTCCTCCTCCTCCACCACCGCCACTTCCACCTACACTGCCACAATCATGGCCTAGTCAACCTCTAGGCTCCTACTCCACATCCACCCCCCTTCCCATTTTTATTTTTTTTTATTTGATTTTAAGTTATTTTCCCTATCCCCATTTTTTTGTAGGGCACTACTCTTACCCCCATTTTACTTCCTTTTGCAGCCCTCTAGCACTTTCCAGGACTTTTTTACAGCCATTTTTGTGCCGAAAAGCTCGGGTCCCCATTGACTTCAATGGGGTCCGGGGTCAAGTTCGGGTCAAGTTCGGTACCGAACCTGAACTTTTTCGCGAAGTTCGGCCGAACCCGCCGAACCCGAACATCCAGGTGTCCGCTCAACTCTACTTAAAGCCCTTCCTTGCGGATCTGTATCAAGTATTGCAATGACGCGCTATGTTTTCTATTTGTAATTGTATTTTATAATGTCAGACTATCTGGGCTTTTTATTGTATATCAATACATTTTGTATGTTTTACTATATTTTAGCATCACCTGTCTGAGTACCCACCTATAAAATCCCTCTGGGGGCCATTTCTTCCTATCCTTATACCATATGCATGTACTTAGAAATGAAAAGCCTCTTATACATTCCCAATGGGAAAACACTTCTTTCTTCATAAATAATTACTTCTCAGGGATTTGCAATGAGGTAATAAAGAGATACAAAGCAAAACGTATTGAATTCTAGATAAAAATCTAGCACAGCATCATCTGACATAAACATAAATCATGCTGTGATCAAATTTGTAAATGTAATTATGTTTTGTCTAAATCCTCTATTCACTATATACTTGCAAGGTTCCACAGTGTATGCATGCAGAAGAATAACAGGTCAAAGTTTAAAATCATACATTAATTTCCACATTGTATTGCAATTATTTCTAGCCTACAATCTTGAGGTTTGTAAACTTACTTTGTGGAGATCCCCACATATTTGCTAATTCTATGACACATATTCACTATGCCCTATGTGTAGGCACAGAAATCACTGCCTTCTGAACTACAGAGGTGTTGAGAGAAGGAGCTTCAGGAGGTGAAGTCAGTAAAGGAATCATTGCTTGCAGAAAGCAAGGTACCATGGGATATGTAGTCCTTAGAAACTGTAAGTAAACAGCAGAGGAGAAGCTGAAAATATGAATGCCCTGCCTGCGCACTTGTTTATTTTGTGGCTGGTGTATTTTTTTGCATTTTATAATTATTATTTTTATGTATAATTATTATTCTTTATTGTTTTTATCAAAATGTTATGTATTTACTTTTGTCAGTAAAACATGCTGTCCACATTTGATGCCTCTTTCCACCAGCTTTTTCAGCACAGATCATGCTTCATTAGCTGCTTCCACAGCTACAGCAGCTGGGTAATGAAATTTATGAAGCCGTAAACATTCATATAGCACTCATCATTCCGAACACATTTGTTACGGCTTCAGGCTCCCAGGAGGTGTGGGAGAACCCAGGAACCACAGAGGAGGGGGACCAGCGGGCAAAGGTAGCCCACTTTGAGTACTGTAAAAGTGATTGGGCGGCTATACAACTGCCGGATCACTTTTACATTAACACTTTTACATAACCAAAACAGATACAAGCTCAGGACTACAGTAGCAACTTGTTTTAAACTCTACAGACTCTGGACATAGCTAAAGTAGTTAAAGTAGAATTAATGCTAAAACTTTTTTTTTTTTAATTTGGATAGAGTAAGGGAGAGTTTTAAACCCTGTCAGTTTTCTTGGGGAGATTTTCTTTCACTTCCTGTCCCATGGCTACAAGAGGAAGTTAGAAGAAAACCTCAAAAATGTGGGATTTTCTTTTACTTTTTTGTTAATAACAGTGAACAGGACAAATAATGAGGGTGCATCCCCCTACTGAGGACACAGACTGCAATAGAAACCTGACAGGGTGATATAATCCCTTTCTACTCTATGCAAAACTAAACTAAGTTTTGCAGTCAGTTGTACTTCATTTTTTTAATTTTTTGGCACATGCTAAAAGACTATGAGATAAAAGATGTCTTATATCTCTTAAAGCGGAGGTCCTCCGCCCCTTTTAAAAATTAAAAGTCAGCAGCTACACATACTGTAGCTGCTGACTTTTAACATTAGAACACTTATCTGTCCTGGAGTCGGGCCCCTACTTTACATGCACGAATTGCGCTGCACTCTTTCACTGGCCCGGAGGCGGGGAAGGAGGAGGGAGGAGGAGGGGGACCGGGCTGCTGACGTAATTTGCCGCGACCTGGTCTCCCCCCCCCCCCCCCCCAAATGTGACACCTGAGGGGGGGAGGAATCCAATGAGCGGAAGTTCTACTTTTGGGTGGAACTCTGCTTTACGTAATTTATTGTTGAGATCTCTGCACTGCAGTTCCTGGGTCTGAAGTCCTATTGTGGCCATTATGATGAGGTTCCACGCTGAAAGATTTAATTTATTTTATGTTATGAAGAACTCAACCAGTGGTAACACATGCAAGGGATGGGAATGTCTTGCTGTTGAGCTATCCACAGCATGCAAGAGGCCAGGGGCTGCCCACCAGACTCAATCTCTCCCTCTCATTTTCAGGTGGATAGGCACACCATCTATCCTGCTGTTCTGCAGTGGCAGTAGATCAGCCTTTTTCAACCAGGGTGCCTTCAAGTTTCTTTAGGAGCGCCTTGGCAAAATGCCTAAAAATTGACCAAAATTGTATGCAAGCCGGTAGCTAGATCAAGCCTGCCTTTTAGTTACACAAAGCCAGAGATTTTCATTATGCACCATCACAACTTTCTAGCTGTCAGCATCCTAACAACCGATGACATCATCGGTTGATAAGGACGCTGTTGGGCGCCTCAGCATACTCGTTTGCCCTCCCCTGCCCCTTTCCATCAGCACTGGGTCACATTAGCTGAGTGAAGGATGAAACTGAGGGAGAAGAGAAATGCTGGAATACTAGTCAGCAGGGCTGGACTGGGCCAAAAATTTGGCCCTGGACTTCATCCAAACCGGCCCACTTGCAAATGCGCACAAAAACAATATATAAACTATACGCAATTGCGCATAAAAAAATGTAAAAACATTCCATTGCACCACAGTAGCAATATGTGTATTCCAGAAAGTTTAACAATCAACAGATAATCCAAATACCTGGTGTTAGCGCTTCAATCATGATGGCACCATGGTTGTTATGGTGTCAGGATGATTGAAGCGCATTATTTCTATTATTACGTTGTAATATAAAATGAAATCATTAAACTCACCATAATGCAGAATCAGTGGGAGCCCCGAGCGTGTCCCTTGCCACGTCGCCTCCCACCAGATGCGGATTGTCATTTGCCATTCTGCCTGCCACCAGATGTAACATGTCACCACCATCACCTAACGCCAGATGTAACATGTCACTTACCACCGTCACCTAACGCCAGATGTAACATGTCACTTACCACATCACCTAACGCCAGATGTAACATGTCACTTACCACCGTCACCTAACGCCAGATGTAACATGTCACTTACCACCGTCACCTAACGCCAGATGTAACATGTCACTTACCATCCATAGCCATGCTCTCTCTTGTCTCCCTCGCCTTCAGCTGGGCATGCTGGGTGCTGCAGTTTCCCTCCTAGGACTGTAATGGGCTTGCCAATCCTCGGGACTACATGTCCCATGATCCTCCTTTGTGCTCCTTTTTTTCTGCCCAATAGGATATACACCAGCATGAGGAAGAGTGAGAGGGGGAAAGAAGAGCACGCAGCTGTTCTGCTCCACACAGAGACACAGCCGCTCTTCTGACAGCGCCGCGGCGGCTCGAGCAGGCTGGAGGGAGGGAGGGGGGCAGCACAGCTTCTCCTCCTTGGATCAAATCGCCGCTCCTTTCTCTTTTGCCGGCGGGGAGAGCACGCTGAAGGGAGATCTGCGGCACTTGGGCTTTGGCGCCCCCCCCCCTCCTGTGGCGCCTGGGTGCATTGTACCCGCCCAGGATCGGCCCTGTTTGTGGCCATATGTTTATAGCCAAAAGCTGCGGCGGTCGGTGACAGTGTCAAGAAAGTCAAACCGGCCCGCTGAGCCATCGGCCCACCGGGAAACTCCCGGTAGTCCCGATGGCCAGTACAGGCCAGCTAGTCAGTAGCTGTGTGCAAAAGTAAATTTGCTTTAGAAGAATAAATCACACATCACATGTGTGGATGTTGCTGCGTTATGCAAAACTATTACTTTTATTTTTTACATTTTAGAATGGACAGAATTTTAAAGGGTGCCTTGACTGAAAAAAGTTTGGGAAACACTGCAGTAGATAATCTAACTTGGGGTTGATTAACACTGTATGTTATTTAGAGTTCTTTATGAAAAACAATGTATGTGTATTTATGTTGGGGAAATGGGTGCTGTCCACATTTGTTAGCATTTCTTGCCTCTTTCAACCAGCAAGTATTGATTTTGCAGCCTTGCTCTTAAAATTAAATCCTTTTTAAAATGTCAGACTTGTTTCTGTTTTTCTGTGTACAATTGTAGCAGTTTGAATTAACTTGAGCAGCTTGTCATTTTTCTATTTCACCCCGAACACTACCGGGCATAAGAATTATGAAGGTTTAAAGCAAATTTATTGGCAAAACATTTCATGCATTTGAAGGTAAAAACCTCTAAGCATGGCCTGCAGATGGCAGTAAATCATTAAAAGAAGGCACATATCGCAATTTGCATTCCTCCTAGTAGACTGTTTCCTTGCAGTATACGGTCTCATGCACACTGGACGTAATAAAAAAAAGCCAGTAACATTAGTGGTGGTAAACAGTAGCTTTATAGTGAGTTTTTGCACTAGCATTTTTGAGCGTTTCTGAGCAGTAGCGTTTTTGAGCGTTTTTATTTTTTCTTCAATGGATCAAAAATGTCCAAAAACGTTGGTGAGACACATTTTTGCGCAGTAGCATTGTTTTTTTTTTTTTTTTCCTCTATGGATTAAAAATGACCAAAAACGTTAGTGAGACACGTTTTTGCACATTTTTGAGCATTTTTACAGCTGAAAAACGTCTCTCAGAACCCACTAGTCTTGGGGGTTTTTTACAGCTCTAAAACGCCCCAGCCAAAAACAGCTGATAACAGCCTATGTGTGCATGGACACATAGAATAACATGATGGGGAGTTTATTGACGATAGAAAAAACGTCTGAAGCCAAAAACAGCTGCTGTAAAAATGTCCAAAACAGGCCTGTGTGCATGAGGCCAAACGTAATAGTTTGCACAAATGAAAAGGTAAACTACTGTCAGTAGTAAAAAGGTAAACTACTGTATTAACATCAAAGATGATAGACTGTACTTTCCACATTGTAATACCCAAGATCCAGAAGGAATACTGAAATGGCCTGGATCAATTTCTTTTTAATAATACAGGTATACAAATAATAATAATTCTGATAGCTAAAGTTAGTTTTGTAAATATACAATACACTTCTTTGTGCTGCTAAAAGCAAAAAATAAATGGCGCCACTACCAATAAAGCTTAAGTTGAGTTAAATATATATATATTTTAAATCAGCACCAGGGATGGTACTTACCTTGAATGAAAGTGCCCCTTTTGCAGGTACCTGATATGTTTGTGGAAATCTTTATTCCTCTGCCCTCCAATACTCCCACAGCTGTAACTTTCTGGTGCTGCGATGATTAATATGAGCCACTGGATTTGTTACAGGCTCTTGTCAAAAGTGCTGACTGTCCTTGCCCTTTCTGCCCCCCTGCTCCATTCATATAATCCGTCCTATCACTTGCTGTAAAGAAAATTGCTCTATGAATGGAGGAGGAAAAACCTTTCATTAAAGTGGATGTAAACCTGAAAAAAAATGTTTTAACCACTTTAGCCCCGGAAGGATTTCCCACCTTAGGACCAGAGCACTTTTTTGCGATTCGGCACTGCCTCGCTTCAACTGACAATTGCGCGGTCGTGAGATGTTGTACCCAAACTAAACTTGCATCCTTTTTTTCCCACAAATAGAGCTTTCTTTTGGTGCTATTTGATCACCTCTGCATCATTTCTGATCACCGCTATAAACAAAAAAATAGCAACAATTTTGCAAAAAAAACAATATTTCTTACTTTTTGCTATAATATATATCCAAAAAAAAAATAAAAAAACAAATGTATTCATTGGTTTTGGCCAATTTATATTCTTCCTCATATTTTTGGTAAAAAAAAAGCATTTGGCGTTTATTGATTGGTTTGCGCAAAAGTTGCCACGTTTACAAACCATGAAAATTTATTTCTGGTGTTTTTACAATTTTTTTTTTTTTTTTACTAGTAATGGGGGCGATCTGCAATTTTTATCGGGCCTGTGATATTGGGGCGGACATGTTGGATATTTTTGACACTTTTTTGGGACCAATGACATTTATACAGCGATCAGAAATTGAAATATCCACTGATTACTGTATAAATGTCATTGGTAGGAAAGGGGTTAACCTGCAGGGGGCGTTCTAGGGGTTAACTGTGTTCCCTGTGTGTGTTTTAACTGTATGGGGGCTGGGCTGCCAGGGGCACCAAAGATCTAACTGATCTTGAGTACAGGGATCAGTAGATCTCTGAAATGTCACCTGTCAGAACGGGGAACCACCGTGTTTACATCAGCGGTTCCCCATTCTGGCTCTGTCACGGGTTTCTGGCAGACATTGAGTCTGCCCAACCCGCGGCCCCTCTCAGTGAGCATGTGGCGCGCGCGCGCCCCCTAGCCGTCTTGCCTGCGAGTGACGACTATAAGCGGCGATTCGCGGGACAGAGCCACGCTGTCGCCACTTAGAGTCGCTATGCGGTTAGCAAGTGGTTAATGAAGACTTCTACCTGGTAGAGTAGAGGATGTCAAGCCATCTGTGCCCAGTCTTGCCACGAAGAGTTAATCCAGCTCTGAGCAATTCTCTTGTGTTGATAAGTTTGTGTCGCCACATCCCCCACTGCTGTGACTGACATCTGATGTCTTTATCTCCTGCATGGAGAGAGTTTGTACGATTCCATTTTCACATTCCACCTCCTTTCTTCTCCAGCTCTCCCAGGATTGGCTGCTCCACACCTTTCCTGAGTTTTGACTGGATGCTCCACAAAACTCAGGAATAGGAGAGTATGAGAGTGTAGAGGTGGGCGGGGAGTCTTTACCACCCACTGAGCTCTGGCAAAGAGACCCACCCACTAGTTCCAGTGTTTTACAGGGCTGCTACTGCTGAAGGGGGTGACATTTGCAAGGTAGGGATACATGCAGGAGGCTTGCGTGTGTGTGTGTATATATATATATTAATCCTCCTGTATTGAATTGTATTGTAATTGTACTGTCTGCCCTAATATTGTAAAGCGCTGCGCAAACTGTCGGCGCTATATAAATCCTGTATAATAATAATAATAATAATGTGCCATTCGTTTATACTGGGTGAGTGGTGGGTTTACATCCACTTTAATCCTGTGTGAATGAGGACGGTAAGCTGGCAGCACTGTGGGGGAAAGCGACACACAGTGGGGCCTGGGCAGCAGGAGAAAGGGGATCTTGGAAAGGGAGGGTGATTTATGCAAATCAGTTCAAGTAATTGCTCCCCAACCACTGTCTACAATCCCTATCCCCCTGCTTGTTAGTTGTCCGATCCCTCTGATAAATCGATGGGGCCTGAGCCCCGTACAGGAGGAACAGCAGTACCCCCTTATCAGAGGCCCTTCCCACAGCACCTCTTACAAAGCTTCTGGTTTTTTCACCGCTCCTGTGGAGAAAGTGTCACTATTTAAACCAGTTAATCATAAAAACCACAATCTAATTAGCCACATCCCTTTATTTATATTTGCCATGTACATGTTTTTCTGTGGTGCATTTCAAATGCTTTTTGATCAATCTAGGAAACCTCTCCCTGCATTTGACAGCTCTTCCTATCTACATGCACTCCAGCGACAATTGCATGGCATTTCTCAGGGTGGGATTCCTGATGGTAACACTATGCCTGTGCAATGTGTGGAAATGAACACTTGTCGTCTCCACTGAAAGTTTGTGTGATAATGGAGGAGCAAAATTAGGAAACAGGGACAAAGCGTTGTCACCCTAAAAAAAGTGACCAAGCAGGGACCTATCTCCGGATCACCAGGTATTATTTTAATAATTGTTATAGATTTAAAAGTGTTTCAGTGACGTTTGAAATAACATTAATGCTGGAGATTTTGGTGATTTACATACTGTATACTTTAAGTGTAAATAAGGTCTTATGTTGCCTCTATGTTATCTAAAAACTTGCTTATATTAGCATAACTTATTTGAAAGCATAGCACATTCTTATTTTTCTTCCTCATTATTTCCATTTTGCATTATAATTTCCCATCTTAAAATTCCCCAATGGTCAACTCTCTTCTCTGGTTGTCAGGATACAGACTACAGACAAATGACAGGTCACAAATGTTTTTTTCAGTAGTTTCTTAGTTACTGTGACTCTGACACTAACAACCATTGTCTTAGGGAAGTAGACATTACATAACCATAAATTTACAGACAAAGCAAGCATCAAACAAAAATGAATACAAATTATATAGAGTAATGAATGCACAAAAACCAACACGACAACAAACGTATGTATACAGCATGTTAAATATTGGTACAAACAGAACTCCGTTAGCTGAATGTGGCAGAATAGTGTAAAAATATGAATGATGTATGATGATTAAAGTGGTTGTATACCTTCTTTTTTGACTTTTACCTACAGGTAAGCCTACAGTGCCTTGCGAAAGTAATCGGCCCCCTTGAACTTTGCGAACTTTTGCCACATTTCAGGCTTCAAACATAAAGATATAAATC
>BLSH010268572.1:84932-95721 GCA_018402905.1 Glandirana rugosa
AAACACTTGTCGTCAAAAGTCAAGAAAGGTGTCTAAGAGCCAAGTCAAAGTCCAGACCTGAATCCAATCGAGAATCTGTGGAAAGAACTGAAAACTGCTGTTCACAAACGCTCTCCATCCAACCTCACTGAGCTTGAGCTGTTTTGCAAGGAGGAATGGGCAAAAATTTCAGTCTCTCGATGTGCAAAACTGATAGAGACTTCCCCAAGCGACTTACAGCTGTAATCGCAGCAAAAGGTGGCGCTACAAAGTATTAACTTAAGGGGGCTGAATAATTTTGCACGCCCAATTTTTCAGTTTTTTATTTGTTAAAAAAGTTTGAAATATCCAATAAATTTTGTTCCACTTCATGATTGTGTCCCACTTGTTGTTGATTCTTCACAAAAAATTACAGTTTTATATCTTTATGTTTGAAGCCTGAAATGTGGCAAAAGGTCGCAAAGTTCAAGGGGGGCAAATACTTTCGCAAGGCACTGTATAATAAGGATTACCTGTAGGTAACATGCATATCGCCTAAACCTGCATGATTTAGGAGATATTCGCCCTTCTTGCAGCCACTGAAGTCACGGCGCATGCGCTGTGAGGTCCCAGTGAAGGCACCGGACCTTGCCGGAAACCTTGCTGGAAAGACATGCACCAGCGCGCATGCGCGGGAGTGACGTCTTGCGGCTCCGACCACTCACAGCACCAGAGCAAATAAGTTCAAGGCCTGGAACTCAGGAGCCATCAGCCTGTGAGAGCTGACGCATGGACGTTTTGCTTATGGACTGAGACAAATAAGGTGAAATAAACTGAGGCCAGCTTCAGAACCATATCTTTTGTTGGAATTTCTCCTTCTGTAGAGGGCATATAAACCGTGTGCGTCATCCACAATCACTTGCATTTAGAAGGGTCTTATGTACAGGAGCCGGTGGAAACTATCAGGGGTTGTACCCACCATTCAAACTGCAGCTAACACTTTTCAGCTGAGTGGACCTCGTTATGCAGAGCAGAGCAGCGGAACACCATACTTACACACAAGCGCTTTAGATCTCTGTGATGAGGATCACAGAGGTCTGGTAAGTAGGCATTTTTGCTAATTTCACTGGTGGAGGATTGCACTTGATTTCACCTGACATCTGGATTGTTGCAGTTCTGCCAAATCATTTGAGATTGCGAAGTCATCCAACCTTTTACATCTGATATTCAAGGAACTTACCTTGCCTAGTTGCACATTGAGCTGGACTTTATAATTGAATCAATTTTTTAATCACAGTTCGTTTATTTTGCACAGTTATGACACTTGATTATTGATCTGAGTTTGCTAATTTGCACATTGAACCAGTAATCACATTGAACCTTTTTTCCTGACATGCCCCTGGGGGCCAGTGTTATTGATGCACTTTATCTGTTTACATATAAACACACAAGCACTTATAGTAATCTAAGTGTAATCTAAGTGTTGATTTTAATTTTATTGTTATGCTAATTTTTAGTCACATGCAAAGTATTGTCTCTAGCCTAATCTACCCTAGTAGATTAGGCTAAAGAGCGCAGTTAACTTACATTTTACCACTAGTTTGTTTGGGCATCACCCACTTACACCAGCAGCTCTATTGTGTTTAGTTTTTTTGCGCTGGCCTAGGGTATAATTCCCTCATACATTCATTCATTAATGGCTGTGTGTTGAGTTATTTTGAGGGGACAGCAAATTTACTCTGTTATACAAGCTGTACACTCACTATTTTACATTGTAGCAAAGTGTCATTTCTCCAGTGTTGTCACATGAAAAGATATAATAAAATATTTACAAAAAATGTGAGGGGTGTACTCACTTTTGTGAGATACTGTACATATAGGCACCAAACTAAAGCCTTTACTGATGTTCAACAAGACTACAATGTCCCATTCCAATATTTTTAAAAATATACTAGGATTCTGCATTTTTGCCAAAAAATTCTTTGTAATCCCTTCTGTGTTATGGGAACAAAATTCCATCAATTTTGGAATCACTCCACACTAAATACTAAAAAAATGTCTCTGTTCTATAAAAACATAAGTGTTTCAAATACATTTATCAAGTTTCAAATCATGGAAAAATGAGAAACTAATTTAAGAACCTCTTTTTTCGCAAGTAAATGGCAAGGAGCAGTTCAAAGCTCCTTTAAATATTCACATTGTTCTGCACATATTGCTCTGAACTTTATCTAACATTAAAACAGTTGTAAATGCAAATGTTTAAAATTAAAATAATGAACATGTTATACTTATCTGCTCTGTGCAACAGTATTCCATGGAGTGGTCCCTTGCCTCCTTTTCTGGTGTCCTCCACCAGCATGCTCCACTCTTCCTCTTCTGCATGTGTCCCCATAGAAAGCCATGTGCTATGGGGGCACACATGCAGGGGCGCTCCCAAGCCGGGCTGTGTACGTTCATAGACAGAGACAGCACAGCTGGGCCCTGCCCACCGCTCTCTTCTGTCAGGATTTGACTGACAGCAGCAGTAGCCAAGAGCTCCCACTACTTTCAGAGCCTCCTGTGAGAGCAAGGAGTGAAGAGAGAAGCAATGCAGTCGGTCACAGCTCTGGATCGACTCTGTGGAGGACTCAGGTAAGTGTTTAGGGAAGAGGGGCACACAACACGTGGTAAAACTTTTTTTACCTTAATGCAGGGAATGCATGAAAGTAAAAAATGTTAAGAACCACTTAAACCCCATAATATTGCACCATATAAATTATCTAAATTTACATCATCCCTTTCACCCCAATGCTGAGGACAATGTGGATCAATTGGCCCCCTAGATCATATAATGTGGTATTGTATATCTAAAAGATACATCTGGAGGAAGATAAGTTCTATTATATCAGAAATGATCACTGGGCCATTAATACTCTCTAGCAAAGTAGCCCTTTTACCTATAGGCAAAAAAAGAATTTCAATTCCATCTATAGAACAGTAATAGTACACTTATTGCTGGCTACGATACTGAATATACCTAGAAAATGGAAGACTCCTACTTCACCTATTAAAAATAACTCTATTACAAATTTCTTCAAACTTGAAGTAGTCAGAAAAAGTAATGACAGAGTTACACACTATTAAAATCACACAGTAATGCTTTATTCCAAGTAGCCGGCTACAAAAACCTTAGGTCATGCACCGCTAATACGTTTCCCCCCCACTGGGAATTATAGCAATTCCAAAAATTATGTTTGGCACAAAACAAACACTATGCATCACCAAAAAAAAGCATACCCACAATGAGGTATGGTGGCAGCAGCATTATGCTTCAGGGCTGTTTTTTCAGATGGAAGGTGGAGGAACTTCAAATACCAGTCAATTTCAGCACAAAACCTTCAGGCTTCTGCTAAAAAGCTTAAGATGAAGAGGAATTTTACCTTTCAGTATGAAAACGATCCAAGCATACCTCAAAATCACCAAAAGAATGGAAAGAAATAATCAGAAGAGGATTAAAGTGGAATGGCCTAGTCAGAGCCCAGACCTGAATCCAATTGGAAATCTGTGTGTCTGGGGGGGGGGGGCTGAAGCGGGCTGTGCACAGGAGATGTCCTTGCAATCTGACATATTTGGAGAACTTTTGCAAGGAAGAGTGGGCAAAGTTTTCCAAGTCGGCATGTGCCAGGCTGATAGACTCCAACCCCACAAGGCTGAATGCTGTCATAAATTCAAAAGGTGCTTCAACAAAGTATTTGTTTAAGGGTGTGCATATCAAGAGAGAGAGGCTGACTCAGATTGGATGGAGCGTGACCAGACACTGAGGTGAGCGGGTGTGTCCAGCACCTCTCACCCGGGCTCCAGGATCCTGGAAATGACCGAGCATCCTGGGTGAAGTGGCCGAGATGTGTGCAGGCAGCAGGGTGTAAAAGTTAAAGAAATGCAGCGCTGGTCGGAAGAGCTAGGCTCCCTTGACTGCATCGAGTGAGAGACGGAGCGGCGTGTTGGAGCTGGGAGTCCTCGCATACCAGCGTGGAGGAGGTGGGGTTGAGAGCCAGTCGGAAGCACTTGGAAGCGCCAGAGGGAACTCGGGAAGACTCGGGCAGTGGCGGTTCTTACAGTGTGGGGGAAGGTGAGCCGGGCTATTATCTGTGATGTTAGTTATTATAGGAGGACTTGGAGAAGACTGCGCTCACCACCCTTGTGGCAGAGGTATACGGACCCCTTCTCTGCCTGTGGAACAGTGTTTGTAATTCTCACTGGCCCCCCCCCCCCCCCCCCCGGCTCTCCCATTCCCTTTTCTTCCGGTGTCTGCTGGGTGTCTGCTAGTTTTGACTGGTCAAACATAGACAGAAAAGTGCCAGCCTTATGATTTTGGTCCCTGACCAAACCAATTCGGATGGACAATTGGTCTTTACTAGCCTTAAATTTAATACTGAGGCTTTAGGATTTATAGTTGCTGATTCTGGCACCTCCAGATTCCAGGGCAAGGACATATACACCTGATAAGACTGTTCTAAAACTTTCCTTTTTCTCTTTTTTCTTTGGTTTTGTTTCAAAGCCTTTGTAGTTTGCTGATATCTAGGAGAAAAGGATTTGTGTATACTCCCCTTGGTGTTACCTGTTCCAACCTACACTGCCCTGTTAAACACCGTAAAAGTGTTAAACTAAAAACTTTAAGATAAAGTCTGGAGACACGGGCAGGAACCATGACAAAAAAAAAAGGGAGACACATCTATGGCATGGGAGGCCTCTAGTCCACAAGCACAAAAGACAGTGAAAAATAAAAAAAGAGGCAGCTGCTAAATTGGAAGAGTTTTCATATACCTCCTCTCAAAATTCGGGGAAAGCACAACAGCCCAAGACATCTCTCTCACCCTCAACTATCATCAAGGGATCAAGTTCACACAACAAATCTTCTAAAATGTCACCGTTAACCTCCACACTAGCGGTAGTAAGCCCACAAGACCTCTCAGACTCAGGGGCCACGGCGGTGGAGGAAGTTCTGATGGCAGTTGATGGATGTAAACAGGCCCTATCAGAAATGTCGGATCAACTAAGGCATATTCAGGAGGAAATGACATTCTTTAGACATGATCTAAAAAAAGTGCGGGTGCGTACTACAGAGTTGGAGGGTAGAGTATTGAAGACACAATAACACCAATGAAAAAGGAATTGGAGTCATTAAAGGAAATAGTTTATAAACAAAATGACAGAATGGAAATTTGGAGAACCGGATTAGGAGGAATAATATCCATATAATTGGACTGCCAGAAAAAAGTGAAGGAAATAATATGAGAGACTTTTTAGAGCAATGGCTTTGGGGGATTTTTGGGAAGGAAGAACTGTCCCCTTTATTTGCAGTGGAAAGGGCCCATAGGGTCCCACAAAGAATATCGAGTGGGGGGGGGGGGTTGCCGAGATCAAGAATTGTGAAACTTCTTTTATTCAAAGATAGAGAAAAAATTTTACGGAAAGCTAGAGAGATGCAAGATGTGATGTGAAGAATCTCATTCTTCCCTGATTTCTCTGCCGAGGTTCAGAGAAGAAGGGTGAGATTTACGGATGTTAAAAGGCGATTACAACAAATAAATGTACAATATGCAATGTTGTATCTGGCACGACCGAGAATCACAACAAATGGGGCAGTTCATTTTTGTTGATGAACCTGCTGCGGTCGCAGCCTGGCTGGAAAAAAGGGAGAGCTCCTTGAAAGGTTCATAGGTAGACAAAATAGGAATTATATCCCTTACTAACAAGGACAAAAAGGTCAACACTTTGAGGGGGGGGTTTTTTTCTCCTTTTTTGGAGTCCTAGGAGAGGAGCCGAGGGTTAAAAGTGTAAGTTGGTAAGTCATGGGTGCTATAGCACAGACACATGGTATTTTTGATAAGATTGATATGTACACAAACTGGGTCACAATCAAAGCCCTTAGAAGGGTGGGGGTGGGAGGGAGGGTTGGGGGAGAGGGAGGGGGTAGGGAGAGGTAAACAATTACAGTTTATGTGGAATAAGGAAAGTATAGTGCAATTTAAATATGAATCCACAATGGACACAATTTGTAAACACATAGGAAGGGTCACACTTATTTTTGTTTTTTTTTTGGTTGATTTTTTATCTCTTTCACTTTAACCACTTCAGCCCCGGAAGGATTTCACACTTTAGGATCAGAGCACGTTTTGTGATTCGGCACTGCGTCGCTTTAACTGACAATTGCGCGGTCGTGCGACATTGTACCCAATCAAAATGTTGTTCTTTTTTTCCCCACAAATAGAGCTTTCTTTTGGTGGTATTTGATCCCCTCTGTGTCATTTCTGATTGCCGCTATAAATAAAAAAAAGAGCGACAATTTTGCAAAAAAAAAACTGTTTTTCTTACTTTTTGCTAACATACAAATCCAAAAAATAAAAATAAAAAAAAATTTTTTTTCATCGATTGGCCGATTTTTATTCTTCATATTTTTGGTTTAAAAAATCGCAATTGGCGTTTATTGATTGGTTTGCGCAAAAGTTGACGCGTTTACGGATGATGAGAATTCATTTCTGGGGTTTTTATTTATTTTTTTTACTAGTAATGGCGGCATTCTGCCATTTTTAGCGGTACTGCGATATTGCAGCGGAAACAGTGAGTGCGTGAGCAGGTGACGGCGTTTCGCGATAACGAGCCATCTTGCCACTGCCACACTGTGGCGGGCGGTCAGCAAGTGGTTAATGAATTGAGGAACAACCATTTGTTCATGGAATATAAGGGGGTTAGGAGATTTGCTTAAATAAACAACTTTATTTAAGTTTGCCTCAACCCTTGGAGTAACTGTTCTCTGCTTACAGGAGACCCATTTAACAAAGGAAACGGTGTCACGATTAGAACATAAAGGGTTTCCTCGGCAGTATCACTCTGTTCATACATCATACTCGAGAGGAACAAGTATATTAATAAATAGATGAAATAGATTCTCCTGTAGGCAAGCAGAAATAGATGGTGAGGGGCGTTATATTCTGCTATATAGGGTATTAGAGGAGACACAATGCATATTGGTGAATATATAAAATAATGAAATATTTGTTAATTTTATGGTTGATAAGCCAAGGGTACCAATCCTAATGGTAGGTGATTTCAATATGGTATTGGATATAAAGATGGATAGGTTCCCCCCGCAAAAAGGATCTGGACAAAATCTGTACACATTGTTATATGGGATATTAAAGGAAGTAGGGCTAGAGGATGTATGGTGAGAACACCATCCAACAACCCAGATGTACTCATGTTATTCTAGTACGCACTCGTCACTTTCAAGAATAGATATGGCAATAGGTAATGATAGACTGGCTACAACGGCAATAGATATCAAATATGAAGCCAGAGGCCCGTCAGACCACTCCCCATTGATTCTGAGGTTAAAATTGGGATCACAGAGGGGTAGGAGTGAATGGAGAGTGAACCCACTGTGGTTACAGTTGATCCGTTCTAAAAAATACATGATAGATACGCTTCGTGAATTTTTGAGGGTATAATAAAGCAACAGCAACTCAGGGAGTGGTCTGGGATACCCTTAAGGCCTATTTGAGGGGAATGATTGTCCAGCAAATCTCCAAGATAAAAAAATCTACACAGGTTGGAGAAACAAAAATGATGAAAGAAGTAGACCGAAATAGAGAGGATATATGTAGATGACCCATCTTAAGATAACTTAGCTAAATGGATCGAAGCACAGAAGATATATCAGACTTTATCTTTGAAAAAAGCAGAGAAGGGTTTTTTTTAAACAAGCTCACTATGAGGAGGGGGAAAACACTGGGCACTTGGCCCTTCTGGCAAAATCACAGAATGCCAGAATGCCGGCTGAGATGGCCATCAAGAATCATGCTGGAGGGGTCACCAGGTGCCCAGGAGAAATAGTGAATGCTTTCAGAGAGTATTACTCTGAATGAATTATATAGAACTAGAGAGCTATTCCACCCCTTTTGAAAGAGTATAGGGAAATGCTGGAACTACCAATCACTCTAGAAGAGTTACAGGAGGCAGTGCGGGACTCAGCTAAACATAAAACTCCAGGTCCAGATGGGCTACCGAATGAAATTTATGAAGAATATGGGGAAGTATTGCTCTCAGAGCTGTTGCAGGTATTAAATGAGTCATTAGAAAGAGGAAACCTACCAGTATCAATGACGGAGGCAACAATTATAACAATATTAAATGAGGGTAAAGACCCATTACAACCTGCATCCTATAGACCAATCTCCCTTTTGTGTGCAGACGTTAAACTGTTGGCAAAGATTTTAGCCAACAGACTAAGTAAAATAATTCACACATTGTGGATTCATCCCTGGTAGATCAACATCATTAAATATAAGGAGGTTATTTTCAAATCTACAAGTCACTATAGAGGAAATGGGATCAAGAGCAGTGCTATCCCTTGATGCTGTCAAAGCATTTGACAGCATTGAGTGGAGGTACTTATGGAAGGTACTGCCGGCCTTTGGTATTGGCCCGGTTTTTGTAAAATGGGTGAAATTATTATACACTAACCCAAGGGCGAAGGTATAGATCAATGAGGAGGTATCAGAGTATTTTCCGTTGATCCGAGGTATAAGACAGGGGTGTCCACTGTCTCCTCTGCTCTTTGCATTAGCCGTGGAGCCCTTGGCGATAGCCATAAGAACAGCGGAAGACGTAGAGGGTTTCAGGAGAGAGACAGACGTAGAGAAAATATCATTATACACAGATGATATCCTTCTGTACCTGGGAGACACAAATAAATCATTAATGGCAGGGATGGAAATTATAAGGAAATTTGGTCGGTTCTCTGGGCTGTCCATTAACTGGGAGAAATCTGTTCTTCTCCCGGTGGATGAATTGACCCGAGAGCTGCCCGAGAATGCTAAACATCTCCAAGTAGTGGAAAGCTTTAGATATTTGGGTATAAATATAACTGTAAACCCAAAGTTATACATTCAAAAAAACCTGGAACCCTTGTTAAGTGTATTTAAAGAAAAATGTAAAGTGTGGTATTGACTCCCTTTATCAGTAGTGGGTAGGTGCAGCCTGATCAAAATGATCTGGCTGCCCCAACTACAATATATCTTGCACAATACACGAGTGTGGATCTCGGGTGTGTGGTTCAAGAGAATAGAAAGCCTTTTTAGAGACTTGATTTGGAGGAAGGGACAACCCTGAATATGGCTGAGAGTGTTGCAATTACCTAAAGATAAGGGGGACAGGCAGTCCCACACCCTTGGAGTTACTTTTTGGCAGCCCAACTCCAAAATATGGGGGGATGGGAGACGGGGAATAATACAAATTGTTATAGCTCATGAGCACTCCTATCTCATACCCTACATATAACCTTGACTGAGGCGGTGGAAGCTGAATCATTGGGAGGGGAGAACCAATGTCCCTTATCCAAATTGGTAGTGAAGGTATGAAATATAGTACGATCAATATTTCAATATTCTGGATTTACAGAATATACCCCAATTTGGTATAGTAAAAATCTACGGGAGTTAGAAGAGTTGAAAAATGTTAAGAACAGGAAACAGAGAGGGATAACGAGGTTATCACAAATTTATGAATTAGAAGAGTTGAAGTCATTCCAAAAGTTAAAACAAGAGTATGGGCTTTCAAATAAAAAATGTATCAATATCCTCAGTTGAGACATGCACTGACATCACAATTTAAAGATGAGAAATTAAAATGGAATGGAGCTCCCCTATTGAGTACGCTGATAGAGTCCACCTCTTTAAAGGGATTACTCTCTAAATTATATAAGAACATACACTTAAAAGTGTTAGAAAACAACTACCAGCTCTCGAGTAGGGAGAAATGGGAAAACGATGTAGGGGTGCTTAGAGACACCCAATGAAGGCAGATATTATCCTTGGTGGACCTACTATCCCTCTCGGCAGCACAGAGAACTACTCAATTTTATATCATACATAGAGCATATTATACTACCAAAAGGCTATCCCAGTTTGGAATAGGTCTGGATGCTTCTTGTCCTAGATGCAGAGCCCCAGTAAGGGATTTGATTCACATGCTTTGGAGATGTCCCAAGCTAAACAGATACTGGGAAGGAGTAATAAAGAAGGTCAATTTAAAATTCGGTTTAGCGTTGCTGTTCTGTGTATATTGGGACAGGTAGACTTAGGCATGGGATCATTGTCAACGGGAATAGTTATCAAGAGATGCTTATACCAAGTGAGGATGGAGATTACTCGGAAATGGATAAAACCCAGACCGCCTACCATAAAAGATTGAATGCAAATGGTTCACCATACAATAATAAGGGGAAAATTTGCATATATAAAAAGGGGGAGTAAAATTAAATTTGAAAAAATATGAGAAAGATGGCTAAAAACCCCAGGATTGGTACCTGAATATGTGATTTTATAAGAGGTCAATGAAGGCACTATATTAATTTATTGATAGAGAGGGGGAGAGGAGGGGAGGGGGAGAGGGGGAGGGGGGAGAGGAGGTGGGGGGGGGGGGTTGGGGGAAAGCAGGGTAGACATTTAGTTAAAATAATGTGGAAAGATAGTTATTTAATTATATCACGGAAGTAACTGGAGAATATTTTAGTGTATAAGTCCATGGTTAGGACCCCAAAAATCGGTAGAAAGAGTATAAAAAAGTTTAAATTAAAATGAGGGGGAAAAATATATACGTTTAAAAGGGGAATAATAACATACCACTTGGTAAACGTAAGTTAGAAAATACCATCCGCCAGACCCAAAATAGGTAAAGGCTCATTAGAGGTAGGAGTGAACCATATTCGTAGAGAACTATTGATAAGGGCAACTGTTACTAGGGTACGGATTCAGATGGACAGGGTTATATGTGTCTTGTCGTTGCGATTTGG
>BLSH010268572.1:105257-131547 GCA_018402905.1 Glandirana rugosa
CCCAGCCATGAGCGGGGTGGAGAGGGGTGTTGGATGCGGTGTCATGTAGAGCTCAAGCCTGGCCATTGGCAGGCAAAGCAGCAGTACGGCCTAATAGCCTAGCTAAGAGGTTTGGTTATCTGTGCAGTTCACACACCAGATGTATTACTGCTCCCCCTGTGGCCAGCCCTTGTGTAGCAAGTTTGAGAGGGTGTTTAACCCTTTGCTTGCCTGGGCACACGTTTGGCTTTTCTTTTCTACCCTATTTTGTGCTTTTTTTTTTTGTTGTGTCCTTCTAGGTCAGATTCCCAATACACGGCAGGAGATCAGTAAGACCTCCTTAGGTCACAACATCAACTTTCTTCATCCAGATTTGGTCATCATAAGTCGTTGTCAAGATCCAGCCTTCATAGCAGAAGCTCTGAATCCTTCTCTAGGCACCGCGCTCACCGCTATGTCAGCTGGGGTTGCCGCCTCGTCCCTTTGGGCCCGGGCCCGTGTGGATTGCGCAGGTTCTGAGGTTAATTCGATGCAGATAAGGCACCAAGTGAGTTTAATTACCAATTTGATCGGCCTCGGGGCTTGCGTGGTTGATGTGTGTTCGGGTTTGGGGGGATGAGGTGGCAAATCTAATGTAAGCCACTCCAAGGAAGGAGCCTGCTGGGGATACGGGATTCAGGTCCCAGAGGGCAGGTCTCTGTGTGAGCAATATTATGCCCGAGCGGTTGGAGAGAAGGTGCGGACGCAGTATTCAAAACCTTTCAGGTGAAGCGACCAGAAACCTATTAGCTCAAGAGCCAGAGCTGGTGGTAGGTTCTAGGATGAGGCTTCATGTGACATCATACACATTGTAGGATTCTCCTGGCTAGCTACGGCTAAGTAAGCGCCATGGCTCTGGTCTGGGCTGGCGGATCCAGCCCCTAGCAGGTATGGTGGAAGATCCCCTTGAGGGAGCTTCATCGTTTGCAAACGAGCTGAATAGCACCATAACCTGGGCCACAGTTGGGTTTTGCCTCAGGACTGGCGCTTGCTAGGCCGGAAGATTACGTGGTCCAAAAGACAAATGTTCAGTGTGTGCAGGAGCTGCACGCTTTTACAGACCAGGTCAGGATTTTGGGAAAAGCTGGCGGAGAGACCAGGTGTCTCCTCAAGGCCGGCTAAGTGAACCTGACCTCGAGTTGGGGGTCTCGACTGTTGGAGCTTTAAAACGGTCATTTCAGGATACGCATGGGCCTTCGGATTTCCTCCTCAGCTCAGTTTTGTTTTCCCAGATTTACCTTACCCTAAGGTAAAAGAGGCAGATACTCTTGTATTATGTAAGGTCTCTGGTCCTGCAAAGTGCTGCTGTGCCAGCCCCAGAAGGCGGAAGATTTCTGGGCATGCGCTTGTCCCTCTTCATGGTCATAAAGAACGGCTTGCAGGGGCCAGCTAGAGACCTCCCACACCTAAAACATTTCTCACCTAAAGGAGAAGTTTATGATTGGGATCCAGCCAGGTGACTGGCTCAATTCGTAGACCTAAACGTTAACTTGCATCGTTACCTGAATCTCGGTCAGTCTTCTTCCCACCTGTGCACCTTTCGGTGTCTAAAATTATCGGCACTATGGTGTCTACGCAGCCAATGGTCAAGTGGACGCTCTGGAGAATGCGGCCCTTCCATAAGGGGTTTCCCCAGCAGTGGGAGCCAGGATGTAGAATGCAGGTCATCTACACGGCCTCAGTCATGAGAGAGCCCTAGGTGGCTGCAACGGAGAAAGGTATTTATTGGCCATTCCATTGCCCCATCTCCTGCTTCACAATCGCGTTTGATACCAGCCATACAAAACGGGGGACTTAATGCCTATCAGGGATAATGCAGGACAGGTGGGGCTGTCAGTTTCACGGGGGTGTGCAAACATTCTGAAATTACTGGCAGCCTTCTGCTCCCTACAAGCCAGTATGCCTTGGACTCAGGGGAATCTAACCGACATCTCATCGGTTTATGTCCCCGGAATCCTGAATTACTCTAACAGGTTTTCTTTCCAGAGTCCAACTGAAGAGCAACAAATGGTCTCTCCATGTGTTAGTTGTCAAGCAGGTCCCTGGGGGTCAGTCCAAAATCAACCTGTCTGTCTTCCAGTGCACCAAGAAGTTGGAGAATTTTTATACTGTTGGAGGTACAACAGTAAAGTTGCTCCGTACCGTAAACTACATATATACACTATAACCGTCTATACCAGTAGGTGGAACGGCAGTATTAGTGTGTTTTCGGTGTTATAATATTATCACAGAATGTACCTTCTGTATCTAGTGTGCGCTTGTATAGTTCCTGTTCCTATCTCCATGCTAGAAGATTCAAACAGAAGTCGGGGAGGTAGAGGCAGAGATGCCATATTTGCCATGGCTCCCTGTGTTGGCGCGGATCAGCTGCCGGAAACCAGAGCCCATTCCCCTCAGGCCAGACCTTCTGTCATGACCTAGGCTCAGGCTTTGGAGTAAGCAGAGGCTTCCCAAATAGTAACTCCCTCTTGTTCTTGACTCCCTCGGAAATTGGAGCACAGTATTCTAAGACTGTCCCTATTAAGACCTCAGTCAAATTCACTTTGCTCATGGCTATCACGTCGGCATATAAAGTCTCAAACTGGGGCATCACCATATAGAACCTTTCTTAAGCCTCTTTCCAGAGTGAGTGATGCCGTTGCCTATGCTCGACTCGTACTAACATACATCCTTTAGACATGGGGGAGGTGATGTTGTGGTATCCTGAGTTTGGCTCTCAGTAGTAACCTTTCTTTTCAAATAAGTGATCTGACTTTTGCGCTACTTTGATTGACTGGGCAAGTGTAAATCAAATGTGAGCTATGTATAAGATGGCCTTTTCTTTGGTTCTAGGAATCTCTCAGATATTATCATATCTGCAAGCGATAGCTTCCTTCAGGCTTTAGAATGTTTATTCATTCTTTGCCGAAAATAACATGGGAAAAGTGCCTCATCTAGGATGATGGTGGCACGGGTTGTCCGGGCCATCCAACAGGCTCAGAGCTGAGGGCTTGGCTCTCTGGAGGTGGTGACCACTCGCTCATCCAGGAGTGTGTCTACATCTCGGGCAGTTTCGCAGCATGTGGCTCCCAATATAGTCCGTAGGGCGGCCTTGCGGCCCTCAATCAATACATTTATGGCTCATTATTATGCAGAGCCTGCTTCGTTATCCTCTGTTTTTTTGTGGCTTGAAGGGCCTGTCTGTTGACGGCACGAATTAAAGCCTTTGGTTCAGTATGTACAGCATTGCCCGCCCATGAGGTGTATGGCTAGTTAAATCCCATACGTATGCTGCCATAGAGTCTGTTAGGAAAACGGAATTTCCTATCAAATACTTGCTGTAATTTTCCTTTCCTGATGGACTCCATGGCAGCAGGAGTTCCCACCCCAGTGTCAGGAGTAGGCTAGTTACAGAACACGGCCCCTGGCTCTGAGCCTAAATTTATGGGAGTGGGGTCCTATAGGAGTGGAGAGGAAGCTGGGTTAACCCATACGTATGCTGCCATGGAGTCCATCAGGAAAGGAAAATTACGGTAAGTATTTGATAGGAAATTTTCCGTTTTTTTCTTACTTTTTGCTAAAATACAAATCCAAAAAAAAATATAAAAATTTTTTTTTCATCAGTTTTGGCCGATTTATATTCTTCCTCATATTTTTGGTTAAAAAAATTGCAATCGTCATTTATTGATTGGTTTGCGCAAAAGTTGCCTCGTTTACGGACGATGAGAATTAATTTCTGGGGTTTTTATTAATTTTTTTTATTTTACTAGTAATGGCGGCAATCTGTGATTTTTAGTGGTACTGCGATATTGGGGCAGACATGCCGGACCTTTTTGACACTTTTTTGGGACCATTGGCATTTATTCAGCGATCAGTGCTATAAAAATGCACTGATTACTGTGTAAATGTCATTGGCAGTGAAGGGGTTAACCTGAAGGGGCGCTATAAGGGTTAACGGAGTTCCCTGGGTGTGTTCTAACTTTATGTGGGCTGGGCTGGCAGGGGGTAGGGAATGATCACGGCTTCCATATAAAGGAAGCCTGTGATCACAGCCCCTCCCTGCCCCCCCCCCCCCGGACAAAGCGAGCGTGCCTCTGGCGGCGCGCGCTCGCTCACAGTACTAGTTATCGCAGCCACCGTCATATGACGGCGGTTTGAGATAAAAAGCCACCTTGTCGCCGTCAGATGCCGGTCGGTGGTCGGCAAGTGGTTAATGCAGCAGATAAAAGACACGTCAGGCGTGCTTGTCTTTGACATCGGAAGATGTCCAGCAGTGCCATCAGCATAGAACTGGCGAAAACCAGTGGGACCCAGGTACACCCATCTACTGTCTGGTAAAGTCTTGCCAGAAGTGGTCTTTATATAATAATTGCAAACAAAAAGCCATGCCTCTGATGTGGAAACAAGGCATAAAAACATAGGGAACTGGGGTGCAGAAAAATGTCAGCAGGTGTTCTGGACTGATGAGCCAAAATGTAAAATATTTGGCTGTAGCAAGAGGAAGTTTGTTGGCTAGAGGGCTGGAGAGAGGTACAAAAATAGGTGTCTACAGGGAACAGTGAAGCATGGAGGAGGTTCCTTGCACGTTTGAGGCTGCATTTCTCCAAATGGAGTTGGAGATTTGGTCAGGATCAATGGTGACCTTGTGCCATTCCATCAGGGAGGCGTTTGATTGGCCCCAAATGTATTCTGCAGCAGGATAATGACCCCAAACATACAGCCAATGTAATTAAGGACTGTTTACAGCGTAAAGGAAAACAAGGAGTCCTGGGAGTGATAGTTTTGCCCCCACAGAGACCTGTCTTCAACATCATCGAGTCTGTCTGGGATTACATGAAAAGACAGCCTACATCCACAGAAGATCTGTGATTAGTTCTCCAAGATGTTTGGAACAACCCACCTGTTGAGTTCCTTCAAAAACTGTTTTGAAGCTGTTTTGAAGGCAAAGGGTGGTCACACCAAATGTTAATTTGATTTTGATTTCTTTCTTGTTCATCTCATTTCTAATTTGTTAATTGATAAAAATAAACTACGAACACTTCTATTTCTGAAAGCATTCTTAAAGTGATAGTAAAGTCTCGTTTTTTTTCCTATAAAAATAACAAGCATGTTATACTTACCTGCTCTTTTACAGTGGATTTGCGGAGAGCAGCCCAGATTCTCCTCTTCTCAGGTCCCTCTTCTGTGGCCACTCCCTCCTTTTGAGTGCCCCCACAGCAAGGAGCTTGCTATGAGGGCACCCGAGCTGAGTCACAGCTTTGTGTATCCATTGAGACACAGAGCCTCGACCCGGCCCTGCCCCCTCTCTCTCCCGATTGGCTAGCTGACTTTGATTGACAGCAGCGTCATGTTGGGTCTCAGCCAATCAGGGGGGAGAAGCTCAGATAACTGAGACACTCATGGACATCGCTAGACAGAGAGGGACCTCAGGTAAGTATTGGGGGGCTGAGGGGGGCTGCTGCACACAGAAGGCTTTTTATCTTAATGCATATAATTCATTAATATCAAAAACCTTCTGACTTTACAACCCCTTTAATTCACAGCATTTTTTCACACCTGCCTAAAACTTTTCAACAGTAATGTATGTAAGTTCATGTTCTAGCAAAAAATAAGATTTAAGGTCTCATTCACACTGCTAAATCGGCTATAGTGCACCGGCAGGGAACCAGGTGTTTATGAACAGCAGAGGCCAAGAACCTGCACAAAGTAACGACAGACTGACAGTGGCCACAGCTGTCTGTCGGTGTTCAGAAGTAATCCCATAGAGCAGGGATATGCAATTAGCGGACCTCCAGCTGTTGCAAAATTACAAGTCCCATCATGCCTCTGCCTCTGGGTATCATGCTTGTGGCTGTTAAGAGTCTTGCTATGCCTCATGGGACTTGTGATTCTGCAACAAACACAGATGAACACCCCTGGACTGCAGGTTTTCACTCCCTGTGCAATTACTTCTAAACACCAGTGAACAGCAGTGGCTGCTGTAGGGCTGCCATTGCTTTTAAAGTGGTTGTCAACCCTGGGCAATCACTTTAACCTACAGGTAAGCATATGATAAGGCCTACCTGTAGGTTCCCTGCATATCTCCTAAACCTGCACAATTTAGGAGATATACAGTGTATTGTGATGTGCCGACTTCATCGGGCACATGCGCAGTGAAGAAACGGCCTCTGTGCAGTTTCGTCACCGAGATCATGCCGCGATTGGTGGCACCTGCGCGCATGCATGGGAGTGACGTCACGCCACTCCGGCCAGTCACAGAGCCAGAGTCTGCGACCCCAGAAGGAAGAGGGGCGGAAGATGGACACTGTCTGAAGCGGGGACATTGTAGGCTTCCAATGCAGGTAAGTGCCACATAATGGGCTAATATGCGATGCATACTAGCCCATTATGCTTTTACATTGCAGGTTAATAAAGAGGAAGTAAAACCCATCAGGGTTTACTTCCTCTTTAACAGGCTTCCTGGCCACAGCAGTCTGCACAGACCTGGGTTCCTGGATACAAGATATTTGCTGCACCAAGGGCCGTGTTAATGAGGCATGTCCCATCTTTAGTGCTTCCGTCAATCAGATACACAAGCTTATGCAAGTGTTCAAGTGAACAACAAACATTTCATAGACAAATCTTATTCATGTACTTTTGTTTTCTGACTAATATCAGCTGGGTTGTGTGTTTTTTTTTTAACACGGAAAATTAGGCTATCTAAATGATTAAATCTCTTTGCTACTGAGAAATGTATCCATTTAATAGTAATCTTATCTACATCACACTGCAATGTGCTCCTAATGAGATTAAATATCTCAGTAACAAAGAGATTAAGGGTCCATTTACATTCTTACAGTGTGCTAATGCATGTGTATTAATGCACACGTTAACATGCATTGCATTAAGACAACCTATTGCAATCAATAGGCTTCCAACCCATGAAAACATCTGAAAAATTTGGACATGTCATAAAATTTTTGCAACAATGCACTATGGAGCGATGACATACAATACAGCATGTTGCAATGCATGCGTGTTGCCTTAGTGCTTTGCAAGGCTAACCAAAATGAATCATCAAAACATCAAAATGTGCTGTGCTTGTGCAAATTAATCAAATAAACGTGTCACACCACACCAGTGTACAGGCGGTGAAAAAATCCAACAGTCTCTTGTGGTAAATCCACACGTTATGCTTCCGCTGTCCAAAAGCTTATTCTTAATCGGTCCCCAAAGTGCAGCGTGTTCCAAAACCTCCCAAATGACAGATGCTCACCGCAATGCCTATGTGCTAACAGATTGGAGCATAGCACATAAAGAATGTAAAACCCTTTGCAGTCCATCTGGGTAAATCTTAACTTTCAACCCGTACGACACAATCATCAATAGCCAACATAAAAAGAAAAAGAAATGCTCCAATGGTGTAGCACCATAAAATCACCAATTTTATTAGGGATAAAAGCTACTCATAAGCTTTAATTAAAAAACAGCATATAAAATCAAGTGCCTCCAGGGAACACCGGTCCGCCTCATATAGATACTGCATGCAACCGCCCAGATCCGAACAAACAGCTCACATCAGCATCCTCTCACCACACCGCTCCGGTCCTGAGGTCACTTTTGGTACATTGCAAGCCACACCTCAGTGACCTTCATCATTTACCACTTTGTCCAGAGGGTTCTATTTAAAATGAATATCAATGCATGTAACGTGCATTGCCATGTATTGCATTTGCTGCAACAAATAGATGTAAATTGGCCCAAAAATGAAATCTTAAAAAAAATGGAATATATTGAAGCTTACCTGACTAAAGCCTCGTACACACAATGCTATTGTTGTACGACCGCACATCCAACTTTTCCCAAAATTGGCTATCCGTGATTTTGTCTAGCATACTGACGGTAGTCAAATTATCGTCCATCAAAGCTGAACGTAGTGACGTGTTACGAGCGTATAAAGAGGAAGTTCAGATCAACGTGAATTGTGAATTATGGACGCAGGTTTACACGACCGAACACTTCCTGGATGCCGAGCATGCATGTTTGTACTTACAACTTTGGTTTGTCCAACTTCTGTACACACGAGCCGAAAAACGGATGACGCCTTTTCGGCAGACAAAAGTTTTCTAGTTTGCTCATACAACTTGTGTTGGACGATAATTGAAAATCAGCTGTCGAATGGCGCGTACTAACGGTCGGATTATTGTACGACAGGCTGACGTACGACAGTTTTCGGCCCATAATTGTACCGTGTGTATGGGTCATTAGGGTATGATGGCTTCATTTATTTGCTTTTTGTGTTTTTTCCTTTTATTTCCACCTGGTGAAACTGCAAATAACACTCTCATTGTTTCTCTCTTGTCTACACTCATTCCTCCATGTGTATCTTTGTAAGGAGCTAGGGTTGTCTCATAGGCTGGGCTTTCATAATGTTACCTTTGCTATTCTCTATTATGTGGTGGATTGATGGGACTAGCAGTTTACACAAGAAGGATTAGGAAGTTTGTGCTTTCTTTTCAGCTTACAGGAAGTAACAGGGATTCTGCATTTCTGGCAAGATCAACAGGCATTTTCTGTACATGCTGAAAATGCTGTTAGGCTGGGAGATGAAAACGAATTCAGCCACCACATCTAAGGACTACAAAGCTGCAATAAATATAACATTTTTTTTTTTAGATCTAAATGACCCTGAAGGCCTAGCCAAAAAGAACATTAACACCACAATGCATAGCAACTGTCCCTGATTTTCGTCTAACTGGACGTCTTCTGCAATCAAGATATTGTAAGCACGTTGCTTCAAGTGGAGAGGTTCTCAAACATGTAATCCAGCCATATGTCAGGTTAAGGGCTTTCTGCCCATGTTTATTCATTCAGCAAAATAAAGGATACCACTCTTCCCTCGCCGGGGTAGAAAAAACAGTCCCAAAAACAAAAGTTCATTACATGAATAAAAGGCCTCCTTGCTACCAGATACCCCTCACTGGGTCTGCTTCAGTCCTGCAGGCGTGTTCACTCACAGCCTGCCCCTTCTCAGCACCACCACTGATTACACCCAGGTCAGGCAAAATTATACCCCAGCTGGGGAGCAAGGTGTGACCAATACTTAACCCCTTGCTGCCTACAGACCTCTCCCAGCCACCCATATACCTACAGACCTCTCCCAGCCACCCATATACCTTAAGAATCTCAAGGTTCTATGTGGCAGATATACTCCATCCACAACTGACATGGGCTATTTGTCACAATATACACACAACATAACGATAAAGGTCTGAAGCAAAAATGGCTGATCGGCTTCAAATAGATTTTGGCCTGTAATGTAGAAGCTTCATAATGGAGTGTTGATTTTGTTACACTGATTTTGATGTGATATGTTTTAATAGATTAAACAAAGAAATTAGGAGAATTATTTTCAGCCTTATACCAATTTTGGTTTCCTACAATTGCCGATATTTCCTAAATGTGCAGAGTGGGATAATCGTTGCATGCGGTGTTAATTTCAATTTTCGTCAAAATTTTCTTCAGCGGCTTTTTTACAGTGACGAAAACTAAACAAACACCACATTTTCGTCCACTGACGAAAACTATAACAAAAATTAAATCCCTTATTGTCAAGGGAGGGAGGGACGTTTACACACATAAACTTTACCTGGAGCACCGCCTGTGTAGAGAGCGTGAGTGCTTCTGCTCCCAGCAAGCAAGCGAGTCCGTAGCGTACTTAGCAGTTAGCACTGTGCAGGATTACAGGCCTCCTCAGACAACCGTCCAGAGCAGCACTGTGCATTACAGCCCTCCCGACGAGAGTCCCAGCTCACGATCGTCCAGAGCAGAGCACTGTGAGTGTATGCATTACAGGCCTCCCCTCAGACCACAATCCAGAGCACTGTGTGCATTACAGGCCACCTCAGACCACTGTCCAGAGCACTGTGTGCAATGCATTATAGACCTCCTCCTCAGACTGTCCATGTCCAGAGCACTGTTTGCATTCAGGCCTCCTCAGACCACCGTTCAGAGCACTGTTTGCATTACAGGACTCCTCAGACCACCGTCCAGAGCACTGCGCAGCATTACAGGCTTCCTCAGACCACTGTCAAGAGCACTGTGCAAAAACAGGCCTCCTGAGACCATCAACAGCGGCTAAATCTATATCTGTGAGTTTGTTCAAACCTTAATACCATAAATAATAATATGTTATTCAATTTTTTTTACTATAGGAGTATATAATGAGTTTGGAAATTCTAGAGAATTGCTTAAAGCGTAACTCCACCTTTGTTGAGAAAAAAACATTCCCCACTGTCCCTGATTTCGAGGGACTGTCCCTGATTTGGAACAATGTCCCTCTGTCCCTCATTGCTCTTCATTTGTCCCTCATTTTGGTATGATGCATATACCTATATATAAAATGCAATATTTGTCTATCAAAAAGTGTTTTACAATGCTAAGCCTTTCATCCAATTTCTACATTTCTGCATTTGTACATTTAAACGCTAACATAAAGGAATAGTAGTGATAAAAAAAAGCACTTGTGGGTTTAACTAATATTTTTTTGTATAATTCTCCTTTAACCACTTCAGCCCCGGAAGGATTTGCCCCCTTCCTGACCAGAGCCCTTTTTGCGATTCAGCACTGCGTCGGTTTAACTAAAAATTGCGCGGTCATGTGACATTGTACCCAAACGAAATTTGCGTCCTTTTTTCCCCACAAATAGAGCTTTCTTTTGGTGGTATTGATCACCGCTGCGTCATTTCTGATCGCCGCTATAAACAAAAGAAGAGCGACAATTTTGCAAAAAAAACCCAAATTTCTTACTTTTTGCTAAAAATACAAATCCAAAAAAAAATATAAAAAAAACATTTTTTCATCGGTTTTGGCCGATTTATATTCTTCCTCATATTTGTGATTAAAAAAATCGCAATCGGCGTTTATTGATTGGTTTGCGCAAAAGTTGCCGCTTTTACGGATGATGAGAATTCATTTCTGGGGTTTTTATTTTTATTTTTTACTAGTAATGGCGGCGATCTGCAATTTTTAGCGGTACTGTGATATTAGGGCGGACATGTCGGAACATTTTGACACTTTTTTGGGACCATTGGCATTTATACAGCGATCAGTGCTATAAAAATGCACTGATTACTGTGTACGTGCCATTGGCAGTGAAGGGGTTAACCTGCAGGGGGCGCTCTAAGGGTTAACTGTGTTACCTGGGCGTGTTCTAACTGTATTTGGGCTGCCCTAGCAGGGGAAGGGAAGTGATCACAGCTTCCATGTAGAGGAAGGCTGTGATCACAGCCCTCCCCCCCTCACAGAACGGAGGTCCGTGTTTACTTACACGGACCTCCGTTCTTTCACTCCGGGGGGGGGCATCGCGGGTAGCCGGCGGAGATCGAATCCGCCGCACCCGCTCCCTGGCCCTCCCCGGACACAGTGAGCGATCTGGCAGCCGCCGTCAGATGACGGCATTTTGCGCAGGAGAGCCACTCTGTCGCCGTCAGATGCCGATCGGCAAGTGGTTAAGGGGGCGAGGCAGGCGGTGTGTCCTATGCCTACATACTTTTGCTGATAGGTGTCCCTCGTTCCCGTCTCAGAAAGTTGGGAGGTATGTGGGTGATCTATGTACATTGCAAGGATTGTAACAACCTTTGTTGCAGATTCTTACTTTTTGCTATTCTAAAGAAATCCCTCTGCCCATCAGTGCTACTTATCAGTGCCCGTCAGTACTGCTTATGAGTGCCGCCTATCAGTGCCCATCAGTGCTGCATGTAAGAGCCTCATCATCAGTGCCCGTCAGTGCCACCTCGTCAGTGCCAATTAGTGCTGCCTCATCAGTGCCCGTCAGTGTAGCCTCATCAGTGCCCATCAGTGATGGAGAAAATGTACTTATTTACAAAGTTTTGTGACAGAAACTTTTATTTGTAGCACAAAAAATAAAAACCGCAGAGGTGATCAAACACTATCAAAAGAAAGCTCTATTTGTGGGAACAAAATGATAAAAAATTTGTTTGGGTACAGTGTAGCATGACCGCGTCTGGGCGGGAAGGGGGATAAGTGCCTGGTATTGAAGTGGTATAAGAATTACAATTTACCTAAACCTATTCGATTTTAGTCGACTAAAATGATTTTAGTCTATTAAAATGTACTGGAGATTTTAGTTGACTAAAATGTAGGATGTTTTAGTCAACTAAAATGTACGGCAGATTTTAGTCGACTAAATATGACTAAAACTAAAACAGTTGCAGGTGACTAAAACTAAAATGGCATTTAATCAAAAGACTACTGTATGACTAAATCGAAATTTGCTGCCAAAATTAACACTGGTTGCACGGGGCATTCCATGTGAGGAGTTGTGTGGTTGTCCCTCTATGCAGCATCCTATTCTGCACATATATTTTTGTATACAGTGAGAGACAAACAGTTTTTGGTGAAAAGGATGTAGAATTTGATTCTCTGCATTTATTCCATACGAAGGCAATGCATACCACAAAATAAAAGACCTGTTTTCTAATTTACATGAAACACAGCAAAACACTGATTTTAAACCAAGATACATATGCCTTGGATGCAGAATTCTACTCTTTTATTCTGGTGGTTGTAGTTTCTTAATTCCATTTTTTACAGATACAGGCAGTACGTCAGCTCTGTATGCAAATATATACTGATATCAGCATAAAAACATTTATTTTTTTTGCAAAGGTTATGCTTTGCCACATGCCTCTCTCCAAAAGAATCAATTGCCCATGGGCCACAAATTATAACAAGTCTTAACAATGATTATAATTATCGTAAAACACAAGTGTGTGTTTTGCTTCCACATATGCAAAAAAGTTATTTTTCTCATTTTTATGGAACTACATTTTATACAAACCATAAAATCATATAAAACATTTGTTTTTAAAATGTGTAAAGTAAAACAAAAAGTGAAAATTAGACCAAAATCATTATAGTTTCCCTTTTATGGCAAGCTAAAATCTCAACACAAATTATACAAATAAAATTAGCCTGCATTCACATAGGGGCGACCCGACTTCGGCGCGACTCCGCTAGGCGATTTCAGCGCGATTTCCATCACGACTTCAAGGACTTTACAACACGACTTTTGCCAGGCGACTTTGCCTTGACCAGTCAGAAAAGGGCGGGAGGGGGCTGCCTAAAAATAAATTCTATTCTTTTAACTATAAAGTTGTTTCCATGTAGATGGGGATCCGACATGGAGGCGACTTCTATTAAATCCTATGGGCACAAGTCGGATAGAAGTCGCCTAGAAGTAGTACAGGAACCTTTTCAGAAGTCGCCTTGAAGTCGGAGCGACTTCAGTCATGTATATTAAGACGACTCCCATTCATTTCAATGGGATTTCAAATGTCAAGCGACTTGGGGCGACTTGAGGCAGCTCAAGTCGGATCGCAAGTCGCCCCTGTGTGAACGGGCACTCAGGGTACAACCAACTAGCCTGAAACAGCTGTTTGAAGTTGGGAATAATAAATGTCTCTGTAGATTAGGCTGTATCTATACTATAGCGGTAGAAAGGAATGATTTGTATGGCTTTGTCTTCTATCCTAGCATGGGGAATAAAGCCCTTATATTTGAATTTTTGATGAAAGTGAGACAAACAAACACCTTTTTTAAAAACAAAAAAAAAAATACTACTGTGTTTTTATTACTAATTAGCCCACCTCATCATAAGGCCCCTTTAACACAAGCGGAGCCCACTTTGACGGGCTCCGCTGCTCAGCGGGGTCCATCCGTTTATCCCCGCTGAGCTGACGGATGACAGGACAGCCTCTGCACTCCGTGCAGAGACTGACCTGTCACAGCTCTACTCTCCTCTATGAAGGACGCTCTCCTGGCCCCAGCGCTCTGTGTATTACACTCTCCTGGCCCCAGTGCTCTGTGTGTTATGCTCTCCTGACCCCAGCGCTCTGTGTATTACACTCTCCTGATCCCAGCGCTCTGTGTATTAAGCTCTCCTGACCCCAGCGCTTTGTGTATTATGGTCCCCTGACCTCAGCATTCTGTGTATTATGGCCCCCTGACCCCAGCGCTCTGTGTATTATGGTCCCCTGACCCCAGCGCTCTGTGTATTATGGTCCCCTGAACCCAGCGCTCTGTGTATTACGCTCTCCTGACCCCAGTGCTCTGTGTATTGTGCTCTCCTGACCCCAGTGCTCTGTGCATTACAGTCTCCTGAACCCAGCGCTGTGTATTATGCTCTCTTGAACCCTGTGTTATGCATTCCTGGTTTTATTGAACAATGTCCCATTAAGACCCTCCCACTGTACAATTTGGCCACACCCACCCTATAACGTGGCTTGCTGCCCCACAGGAAGGGAGGGGGGGAGTTCCTGCACCTATTCTCTGAGAAGAATAGCCCTGGGCCCAGCTGCCCAAAAAGAACCATGGCCATGCATGGAAAGCAATGGGCCGATGGGGAGAGATCTCCCCTGACCTGACCGGTCCTGCATTCCGCATGCACCACCTGGGCTGGGAGGTGGGATTAATAACGAGCACCACGGGCACTCCTAATGGAAGCCAGGTGTTCAGCTTCTGTTGTGTTAGGGCTGCACAGTTGTGCCCTTCAACCTCACCTCAAGGAGCGCCATGCACGCTGATGCAGGGCTTTTATGGAAGCCTGGGACTTCCATAGCATTGGGCCTGTGCCGCTGCACCCTTTCACCTCAGGGCGCACGCCGATTCACAGTCCTTAAGTCCCACCAAAATCCTCAGCACCAGGCCCATAATGCGCTTAATCCGGCCCTGATTGTATCCTAAAATAGATGAATACCTCCGCAATCAGGGGTGTAAATTGCCATCATCCCTTTTAAATATCCAAAGAAGCATACCCTAAAGGTTGGGATTTTTAAGGCAATTTGTCAAAAAATCATACTTAAAATATACATTCTTTTATTTTGATAGTATCAAACTAACTATCAAAATAAAAGAATGTATATCTTTTATCTCGATTCACCCTAGATGCACACTATACACACACAACCAGTACACCAGGTGGTGACTGGAGAATCAGCTTGTCACTGAATGATATAAATGGTATAAAACAATATAAAAACTAAAGATAAAGGGTTAAAACCAAATCAATACAACATGATAGGCACATTGGCTAAATAATAAAAACCAAACTGGACAACTAAGTATAAAAAGTTATAAAAGTCCATAAAGTCCTGATACGTTCTTGATAGCCAGATGGTAAACAAGACCAGGTGTCCAGAGATGGGCAGCTACTAATAGAGGTTGGGAAACTCTATTGGGAAAAGAAAAAAGAAGGGCGTCAGGTCAATGTAAGTAAAAACACCATACAATTTTATTCATATCCACTTACATGTAGGACTGGATAACAGCATATGCAATGCGGGGAAAGGATGGGCTGGAGGGCGGCTGAATGGACATCCAATGCAGCAAAGAACTGTATCAGAGCTGTTTGGAGCAAGATGTAAAAAGTACAGCCAGGATGTGCAGGGGGGACACTAATGGCCAGGGTTAAATAGTCCTTCCAGCAGGTTGATACACTAGGATGACCCGGGCCGCGCTGTAGGCAGACACGCCTGGTAGGGGCGGCCGCACACATAGGCTCAGACCCGCCGCTGTATCAGGTGATCAGACGCGTCACAGTCATGCAAGCTCAGAACGGAGCAGATGACTAGGATAGAGGGTCAAAAAGCTTGGGGGGTGAACTGCAACGTTTCCGAGGCTCTGCCTCCTTCCTCAGGCTACAACCTACTTTCTTTTGCACTAGATGCACACTGGACTGCTCAACTATTTCCGTATGAATGTACCTGCTCGGATGTGAGTTTACATCAACAAAAGAGACTTATCTGAAGAAGAACAGAGAATGGAAGTAAAACTCAGGATAAAATAAAATATAAATAATACAAATAATGGAAATAATAATAAGTAAGGGATAGAAAACACTTGCACTTCACACGGTAAAGGAATTAAAGGAATTTTTAAAGTAGGTAAAGTGGATTTGAAGGAAAAAGAAGAAATGTTATTAGAAAATGGAAAATTTCCTATCAAATACTTACCGTAAATTTCCTTTCCTGATGGACTCCATGGCAGCATACGTATGGGTTAACCCCGCCTCCTCTCCACTCCTATAGGACCCCACTCCCATAAATTTGGGCTCAGAGCCAGAGGCCGTGTTCCGTAACTAGCCTACACCTGACACTGGGGTGGGAACTCCTGCTGCCATAGAGTCCATCAGGAAAGGAAAATTACGGTAAGTATTTGATAGGAAATTTTCCGTTTTCCTGACAGACTCCATGGCAGCCTACGTATGGGATTTAACTAGCCATACACCTCATGGGCGGGCAATGCTGAACCAAAGGCTTTAATTCGTACCGTCAACAGACAGGCCCTTCAAGCCACAATAAACAGAGGATAACGAAGCAGGCTCTGTATAATAATGAGCCATAAATGTATTGATTGAGGGCCGCAAGGCCACCCTACAGACTACATTGGGAACCACATGCTGCGAAGCTGCCCGAGATGTAGACACACTTCTGGTTGAGCGAGTGGTCACCACCTCCAGAGAGCCAAGCCCTCAGCTCTGAGCCTGTTGGATGGCCTGGACAACCCGTGCCACTATCATCCTAGATGAGGCACATTTCCCATGTTCTTTTCGGCAAAGAATTTACAAGCATTCTAAAGCCTGAAGGAAGCTATAGCTTGCAGATATAATAATATCTGAGAGATTCCTAGAACCGAAGAAAAGGCCATCTTATACATAGCTCACATTTGTTTTACACTTGCCAAGTCACTCATAGTAGCGTAAAAGTCAGATCACTAATTTGTAAAAGAAAGGGTATTGCTGAGAGCCAAACTCAGGATTCCACAACATGACTTCTCCCATGTCTAAAGGACGTATGTTAGTACTCTAAAGGATAGCAGAACAATTCCTCGGTACCCATGAAAGATGTCATCTTGAGATTCGAGTCGAGCATAGGCAACAGCACCACTCACTCTGGAAAGAGTCTTAAGAATGGTTCTCCATGGCGATGCCTCAGTTTGAGGCTTTATATGCCGACGTGATAGCCACAAGAAAGGTGAATTTGACAGAGGTCTTAATAGGGCCAATCTTAGAATACTGTGCTCCAATTCCAGATGGAGTCGAGAACAAGAGGGAGGTACCATTTGGGAAGCCTCTGCTTACTCCAAAGTCTGAGCCTAGGTCATGACAGAAGGTCTGGCCTGAGGGGAATGGGCTCTGGTTTCCGGTAGCTGATCCACGCTAACACAGGGAGCCATGGCGAATACGGCATCTCTGCCTCTACCTCCACGACTTCTGTTTTGAATCTTCACAAAAACCCGAGGTTGACCAGAACAGGAAGAATTGCATAGGTCCCGCTGCATATCCAATAATCCGTCAGGCCCCTGTCCTGAAGCCTTGGAGATACCATCCCTGCGTATATGTTAGCAGATATCATGATATCATGCATTGGAAGCTCCTTGAGTGATATACTTTACAGAATACCCTACTTCCATGGAAAAACAGCAGAACACGCCCCCCCAGCACGGAGACAGGAACAGGAACTATACAAGCACACACTTAGATACAGAAGGTACATCCTGTGATAATATTATAACACAGAATACACACTAATACTGCAGTGCCACCTACTTGTACAGAGAGTTACGCATACATGTAGCCCACAGCACCAAGCAACTTTACTGTCGTACTTCCAACAGTATAAAACTTCTCCAACTTCTTGGGAGACAAACAGATTTATTTTGGACTGGCCCCCAGGGACCTGTCTGAAAACTACCACATGGAGAGACCATTTGTTGCGTTTCATTTGGACTCTGGAAAGAAAGCCTGTTAGAATCATTCAGGATTCCGGGGACATAAACCGATGAGATGTCGGTTAGATTCTTCTGAGTCCAAGGCAATGGTCCAATTTCCGAATGTTTGCATACTCTTCTGAAACTGACAGCCCCACCTGTCCTGCATTATCCCTGATAGGCAGTAAGTCCGCCTGTTTCGTATCGCTGGTATCAAATGTGATTGTGAAGCAGGAGATGGGGCAATGGAATGGACAATAAATACCTTTCTCCGTTGCAGCCACCTAGGGCTCTCTCGTGACTGAGGCCTTGTAGATGACTTGCATTCTACTTCCTGGCTCCCACTGCTGGGGAAACCTCTTTTGGAAGGGCCGCATTCTCCAGAGCGTCCACTTGATCATTGGCTACATAGACACCATAGTGCCGATAATTTTAGATACTGAAAGGTGCGCAGGTGGGAAGAAGACTGACCCAGATTCAGGTAACGATGCAAGTTAACATTTAGGTCTACGAAATGAGCCAGTCACCTGGCTGGATCCCAATCATAAACTTCTCCTTTTAGATGAGAAATGATTTAGGTGCGTGAGGTCTATAGCTGGCCTCTGCAAGCCGTTCTTTATGACCATGAAGAGGGGCAAGTACATGCCCAGAAATCTTCCACCTTCTGGGACTGGCACAGCAGCACTTTGCGACACCAGAGACCTTACATAATACAAGAGTATCTGCCTCTTTACCTCGGAGTAAGGTAAATCTGGGAAAACAAAACTGAGCTGAGGAGGAAATCCAAAGGCTCATGCATATCCTGAAACGACCGTTTTAAAGTTCCAACAGTCGAGACCCCAACTCGGCTTCTCGGAAACCCGAGGTTAGGTTCACTTAGACATTTGAGGGGACACCTGGTGTCAGGAAAAGACTGTTTTCTAGCCTTTCCACAGTGGTGCGTGCGCCTGTGCGCGTTCGCGCGCGCCCATGCGTGTTCTCGCGTACCCGTGCGCGCACACGCGCTGGAAACGGCGCTTGGCTGCTCTATTTCAGTCAGCAGAGCCTTGTAGCCAGTGCTGTGTGCTCTACAGCGTTCCCTGCACCTGTGACCCCCCGGTGACTACTTCTGTGTGACTTCCTGTTCCTGTGACCCCGGCTATTCCTTCGGACCTGTTGATATCTGCCTGCATCTGACCCCGGCTTGTCAACGACCACCCGTTTGCCTGCTCCCTCTGTACTTCTGTTGCCAGCACGTTACCGACCCTGCCTGTACCTGACCATCTGTTTGCCTGATCCCGTTGTACCGCACCGCCTGCCAGTTGCCAACCCAGACTGAACCTCTACTCTCCCGTCTTGCACGAGCTACCTTGGACTTCTCCTTACCACCTGAAGACACCTCGCTGGACTAACCCAAGCAGTGCAAAACCTGCAGGAAGGATATGCACGCCTGGAAGACCAAGTTCAGGACTTGGCCACTCCTGATCCCACAGTGACTCTGCCCACGGAGCCTAGGGTACCTATGCCTGAGTGGTTTACGGGGGACCACAGGAAGTTCAGGGCCTTCCGCAGTGCCTGCTATCTGTATTTCGCTCTCCAGCCCCACACGTTCTCCTTGGAGGCCACCAAAGTGGGCCTGGTAATATCCCTCTTTCAGAACGACCCCCAGGCCTGGGCTCATCGGCTACTGGAGCAGAAGGCTCCTGAGGTCTCCACTTTGGTCGGCTTCTTCAAGGCCATGGCCCAGCTATATGAGGATCCACACCTGGCAGCCACCGAGGAAGCTACGCTCCATGCCCTCCAGCAGGGTGGTCGCCCTGTGGAGGACTATGTATCTGAGTTCCAGCGCTGGAGCGCTGATACCGATTGGAATGGTGTGGCCCTCTGCCACCAGTTCCGGCTGGGACTTTCCGAAGCGCTTAACCACTTCAATATCGGGCACTTAGAACAATTCCTGCCCAGACCAATTTTCAGCTTTCAGTGCTGTTGCGATTTGAATGAGAATTGCGCGGTCGTGCGACGCTGCACCCAAACAAAGTTTTTATCATTTTGTTCCCACAAATAGAGCTTTCTTTTGGTGGTATTTGATCACCCCTGCGGTTTTTATTTTTTGCGCTATAAAAAAAAAGACCGAAAATTTTGAAAAAAAATTTTTTTCTTTGTTTCTGTCACAAAAGTTTGCATAAAGTACATTTTCTCCTTCACTGATGGGCACTGATGTGGCTACACTGATGGGCACTGATGAGGCTGCACTAACGGGCACTGATGAGGCAGTACAGATTGGCACTGATGAGGTGGCACTGATAAGGTTGCACTGATGATGGGGCACATATGCAGCACTGATGGGCAGCACTGACAAGCAACACTGATGGGCACTGATACGTGGCACTAATATGCGGCACTGATGGACACTCATAGGCGGCACAGATAAGTGGCACTGGGCACTGATGGGCACTGATAGGTGGCACTTTTAGGTGGCACAGGTGGGCACTTTTAGGTGGCAAAGGTGGGCACTGATAGGTGGCACAGGTGGGCACTTATAGGTGGCAGTGGTGGGCACTGCTGGATGGAACTGGCAGGCATCATACATGGGCACAGTGCCATCCCTACAGTGCATAATATTTCCCTTACCTGGTGGTCTAGTGGGGGCTCCCTGGTGCTCCTGGGTGGCCTCTGTGCGCCTTCCCTGGTGGTCCTGGGCGGCCTCATTGCGGTGTCCGGGAGGGGGGCTCCCTGGTGGTCCTGATCCGGCTCCCTGGTGGTCCAGTGGGGGTGATCCTGAGGGTGGCTGCGCTGATAAACGTTCAGCGCAGCCCCCCCCTGTCAGGAGTGCAGACCTGAGCAGAGGAAAAGCCGATAAACGGCTCTTCCTATTTACAATGTGATCAGCCGTGATTGGTCACGGCTGATCACATGGTAAAAGGCTTCGGATCGAAGCCTTTTACCTCGGTCGGTAATGCGGTGGGTCAGAGTGACCCACGGCACCACCGATCGCCGCAATCGCGGATTATCCTGAGGACGTCAATAGACGTCCAGTCAGGATAATGAACCACCCACCCGGACGTCATTTGTCTATGCGCCGGGCGGGAAGTGGTTAAGGATGAGTTGGCATGTGTCGGGGTTCCTCATACCCTGGAAGCGCTCATTAATCTGGCCATCCAGATAGACCGTCGCCTGAGGGAGCGCAGCGCAGAGAGGGCCACAGTGTCCCTGCGCCCTTCCTGGATGCCTCCTCAAGCACCTACCCTTCCAGGTCCCAGCTCAGTGGCAACCTCCTCTCCACGAATGCATCATGAGTCTAGGCGGTCTAGTTTTTTCTGCCCTTCCTTATCCCTGGAAGAAAGCCAGCGGTGGATGGATGGTAAATTGTGCCTCTACTGCGGCAGCTCGGGACATCTCATTGGTAGTTGCTCTGCCAAGACTGGCAAGAAACTTACTCCAGTTCTAGGGGAGGTGTTATCCCTGCCGGGTTCTCAGCCGCACCACTACTCCGCATCTTGCTGCAGCTCCCCGACAAGGACATTCAAGTGTCGGCCATCCTGGATTCGGGGGCCTGCAGCTGCTTCATAGACTTGTCATTTGCTGCCCAGCATCGGGTCCCTCTAGCCCCAAGGAATGCCCACTGTCGATCTGTTTGGCCGATGGGTCAGCCATCAAGTCAGGCGCAGTGACTCAGGAAACCTTTCCTTGGATGTCATCGCTTCCCGTTGAGTCCCGTGATCCTGGGCCTCCCGTGGCTCCGAGCACACAGTCCTCACATTGACTGGAACGTGGGTGAGGTCCGGTTCCGGTCCCCATACTGTCGGAATAACTGCTTCCCACCATCCAAGATAGCACCGCCAGTGGTGCTCTCCATCAACCCTGATCCAGACCAGGAGACTCACCTTGCTATCCCCGAAGCGTACCAGGACTTCTGGGACATATTTAGTAAGAAGGGAGCAGACACCCTACCTCCACATCGGCCATACGATAGACCTACTGCATGGAGCCGAGATACCTTTCGGTAGAATATTCCCGCTCTCCGAAGTGGAGCTTGCGGCTCTCAAAGCCTACATCGAGGAAAATCTACAGAAGGGGTTCATCAGGCCTTCCACGTCCCCAGCAGGAGCTGGAATATTTTTCGTCGAGAAAAAGGATCACACTCTCCGGCCACGTATTGACTACCGGGATCTTAATAAGATCACAATCAAAAACAGATACCCCCTGCCTCTGGTTCCGGAGCTGTTTCAGCGCCTCGGCTCTGCAGCCGTGTTTACCAAGCTGGATCTTTGGGGGGCCTACAATCTGATCCGCATACGGGAGGGGAATGAATGGAAAACGACTTTTCACACACGATTTGGCCACTTCGAATATTTAGTCATGCCCTTCGGGCTGTGCAATGCCGCGGCCACTTTCCAGCATATGGTCGACGATATTTTCAGGGACTTTCTTGATCAATTTGTGGTGGTATATCTGGACGATATCCTGATCTTCTCCCCCTCCCTAGAGGAACACCGGAAACATGTCAGGCGTGTACTCAGCTGCCTCCGACAGCACGGCCTGTATGCCAAGGCCGAAAAGTGTGCCTTTGAACGCACAGAGATCGCGTTCTAAGGGTTCCATATCTCCACTTCTGGCACAACAATGGATTCCCAAAAGGTCGCAGCTATTGTGAACTGGCCCCCACCGGCGGACAAGAAAGGCGGTACAACGCTTCGTTGGCTTTGCCAATTTTTATAGAAAGTTCATCCGGGGTTTTTCTGCTGTTATCTCCCCGATAACGCAACTGACCAAACAAAATACCCGCTTTACCTGGACCCCAGAAGCACAAAGTGCCTTTCAGACCTTGAAAAGACTCTTCACCTCGGCACCTGTTCTTAAGCACCCCAACTCCACGCGGCCCTACATCTTGGAGGTAGATGCTTTGGAGACCACCGTTGGGGCAGTCTTGTCCCAGAGACAGGGGCCTAAGGCGTCCCTGCACCCCATTGCCTTCTTCTCACGGAAGCTCTCTCCCCCCGAGAGAAATTACGACGTGGGTGACAGGGAGCTTCTTGCCATTAAATCCGCCCTGGAGGAATGGTGGTACTTTTTGGAAGGGGCTACTCACCCAGTTCTGGTCTTCACAGACCATAAAAATTTAGAATATCTTAAGACTGCCAAGAGACTCAGACCCCGCCAAGCATGATGGGCCCTATTTTTCTCCCGGTTTAACCTACACATCACGTACCGGCCCGGATCCAAGAATGTCAAGCCAGATGCGCTGTGTAGGATGTTTCACGAAACTGGAGAAACATCCCCGCCTGACACCATTCAATCAGCGCACCACTTCCTGCTAATCCAAGAGGATCTACTGACCCAGATCAGGCAAACGTTGGCCAGCTCCGCCATTCCCGCAGTTCCTGGACTTATTCTCAAGGATGGGTTATGGTGGTCGGGTACGCAAGTTTTTGTGCCAGAAAAACTTTGCCTGTCCGCCCTGGAATGCTGCCATGACCATCGCTTAGCCGGACACTGGTCATCGGAAAACTACCGAGCTACTTGCTCGCATCTTTTGGTGGCCACAGGTGAGAGAGGACTGTAAGAATTGTGTTAAGGCCTGTCCTGTCTGTGCTCGGAACAAGGTGGAAAGAACCAAAGCCTGGGGACTATTAAACCCATTACCTGTACCTGAGCGCCCGTGGGCACAGATTTCAATGGACTTCATTGTGGAATTGCCCCCGTCCGTAGGCTACACAACGATCTTCGTGGTGGTCGACCGTTTCACGAAGATGGCGCACTTTATCCCGATGAGGGGCACTCCCTCGGCCACAGAAACGGCTAAAGTCTTTATCCAAGAAGTGATCCGCCTACACGGCATTCTGAAAAACGTGGTATCAGACAGAGGGGTGCAATTCACCTCCCAAGTCTGGAGGTCCCTGTGCTCCATCTTAGGAATCAAGTTGGCCTTCTCGTCAGCCTATCACCCGCAGTCCAATGGTCAAATGGAAAGGACCAACCAGACCCTGGAGCAATATCTCCGATGCTACTCTTCCTACTCCCAAGATGACTGGGTCTCCTTGTTACCACTAGCCGAGTTCGCCTACAACAATTCCACCCATTCTGCCACCAAGCAGTCTCCATTTTGGGCGAATCTCGGCTACCATCCCACATTCCTGCCTGTTTCCATCCCGGAAAGTGCCGTCCCGGCCACACAGGAAATCACCACATTTTTCGAAAAGAACAACAAGATGCTGCAGGAGACCCATGCGAAGACTCAGGAGTGCAATAAGGAACTTTATGATAGGAAGAGGCGCGGAGTGCTTGACCTCCAGCCTGGCGATCGGGTCTGGTTGGCGACCACTAACCTGCGACTGTCCTGTCCATCCAAGAAGCTGGGACCAAAATTTATTGGACTTTTTCCAGTTAAAAAGAGGATTAACAAGGTGGCCTATGAACTCGACCTGCCATCCTCACTCAAGATCCATCCGGTATTCCACGTACACCTCCTAAAGCCAGTGGCCAAGGACCTGTTTCCTGGATGAAGGTCGGCTCCACCTGGACCGGTGGTAATAGATGGGGAGGAGGAGTTTGAGGTGGAATCAATCCTCGATTGCAGAAGAAGAACTGGAGGAGTACAGTTTCTGGTAAAATGGAGAGGTTATGGCCCCGAGGAAAACTCGTGGGAGCCGGAAAGCAACTTTCATGCCCAGGAAATGGTCAGAACTTTTTGGAGAAACAATCCAGCCAAGTGCGCCCAGATGGACATCCGGAGGCTGCCCCTTGGGGGGGGGGAGCAGTGTCAGGAAAAGACTGTTTTCTAGCCTTTCCGCGGTGGTGCGCGTGCCCGTGCCGGAAACGGCGCCTGGCGGCTCTATTTCAGTCAGCAGAGCCTTGTAGCCAGTGCTGTCCGCTCTACAGCGTTCCCTGCACCTGTGACCCCCCCGGTGACTTCTTCTGTGTGACTTCCTGTTCCTGTGACCCTGGCTATTCCTTCGGACCTGTTGATATCTGCCTGCATCTGACCCTGGCTTGTCTACGACCACCCGTTTGCCTGCTCCCTCTGGACTTCTGTTGCCAGCACGTTACCGACCCTGCCTGTACCTGACCATCCGTTTGCCTGATCCCGTTGTACCGCACCGCCTGCCAGTTGCCAACCCGGACTGATCCACTACTCTCCCGTCTTGCACGAGCTACCTTGGACTTCTCCTTACCACCTGAAGATTGTCCAGCCTTCGTGCCCTCCTGTGTCCAGAGCTCCCTGTTCATACTATCAGGGGTTCTCGAACCAGGACCGTAAGAGAGGTTGCCCCCACATAAGCCAGACTCTACCACCAGGTACGTCACACCTGGCCTCTTCACCAACTCCTCCCAAAATCCTGACCTGGTCTGTAAAGCGTGCAACCCCCGCACACTCTGAACATTGTTTTCTAGACCACATATTCTTCCGGCCTAGCAGGCGCTGGTCCTGAGGCAAAACCCAACTGTGGCCCAGGTTATGGTGCTATTCGGCTTGTTGCAAACGATGAAGCTCCCTCAAAGGGATCTTCCACCATGCCTGCTAGAGGCAGGATCCGCAAGCCAAGGCCAGAGCCATGGCATTTACTTAGCCGTAGCTAGCCAGAATATTACTACAATGTGTATGATGTCAAATGAAGCCTCGCCAGCTCTGGCTCCTGAACTACCAGGTTTCTGGTTGCTTCATCTGAAAGGTTTTAAATACTGCGTCCACATTCCTCTTCCACATTTTCAGTGCTATAAACATGGCCACTAGAGCCCAGGCTGACTTTCAGGCTAATCACTGCATCTTCCAGGGAAGAGCGACCGGCTTGCTTGCCTTATCAAACTTCAACTAGAGAGGCAGCCTTTTGATGCTTCACATCCTTATCCCTGAATGGATAGAGCTTGGCCTGCTCAGAAGGGAGGTATATCTCGTGACCTTGCTCATCCAAAATGATGTCCCCTAGTTCCGTTAGGGATGGGGAGAATAGAACACTCTCTCTGAGGCTACATCTCCACTTTTGCAACCTCAAAGTCGCACAATTCAGAGCGCGACTCTGGAGTGCAACTCCGATGCGACTAAGTGCAGCCCCCGATCCAACTTTACAGTCTCTGGGTCAGAGCTGCATCAAAGTCGCACAGAAGTAGTGCAGGAACCTTTCCAGAGTTGCTGCAACTTTAAGTCGCATAAATTGGAATGCATGACAAGTCGCGCTGGAGGAAAACGGAACCCAAGGTGTTTACAGAACTTCCTCTTGCTTTGCAGGAGACTCTACAGGTTCTACCCATGCAAATGCCCTGTTCATAGCTTTGACCAAAAGGGCACCACAAGGGCAAAGTGACTCTCTCTCTGCCTCACTGTCTGATGTCCTTATAGATGGATGGCATGGTTGGGATGGTTCCCGCTCTTCCTAGCCATCCTAATGGGAGAAACACGCCGTAATGGCTAGTGGGCATTGCATGTAGCTTATACCCTACTCTTTAAGGGGTTCTTGCACCCCGCGCCTCACCAGAGACTTAATTTGATGGAAATCCTTTTCTCCAACCGCTCGGGCATAATATTGCTCACACAGAGACCTGCCCTCTG
>BLSH010268657.1:5718-26534 GCA_018402905.1 Glandirana rugosa
TGTTGTACCAAAAAAAAAAAAAACATAACTCCGGATAAGTTTTTTTGTTCATACACTTACCGACACACTCAGGCCAGATTTACAAATAAGACGTGTTCCATGTCTGTTCAGAACACCCTAGGTACGGACTAATTAAAATTATTTCCAATCGAACAGGTTCAACTTACACCTGTTTGCCGAGGCGAACAGACACTATTGTGGGGGACGGCACGATTTGTGTGCAAGGATGTTATGTGACCGACGTCCCGTCCGGTCGTGGAGGTTCCGTATTTGTTTTTCGAGTCCGGTACACCGGTTAAACCTCTGGGTCTTCAACTTACCCCGTCTGGGTAGTCAGTCATGCACATCCGCACACGTGTGTATTTCAGCAACATGGTGCAAGAGTATGTGTGCACACGCCTACACGTACTGACTGATGGGTCTGCCCCATTCAACTTCTGGGTCTCCAAATTGGCCACATGGCCTGAGCTTTTTGTTTATGCCTTGGAGGTGCTGGCCTGCCCTGCAGCCAGTGTATTGTAGGAACGTGTGTTTAGCACGGCAGGGGGTGTTATCACAGACAAGCGGAGCCGTTTGTCCACATTCAACTTGGACAAGCTAACCTTTATTAAAATTAATCAGGCATGGATCCCACAAGACTTGTCTGTACCTTGTGCAGAATAAACATTTAGACCGGACTCACACAGCCATTCACATACTTGTTTTTTTGAATAGGCCTCAATACAAAAAAAAAAAAAACCATGTTGTCTACCTCCTCCTACTCCTCTACCACCGCCACTTCCACCTACACTGCCACAGTCACGGCCTAGTCAACCTCTAGGCTCCTACTCCACATCCACCCCCCTTCCAATTTTTTTATTTGATTCTAATTTATTTTCCCTATCCCCAATTTTTTGTAGGGCACTTGCCCTACCCTTACCCCCATTTTACTTCCTTTTGCAGCCCTCTAGGGCTTTCCAGGACTTTGTTACAGCCATTTTTGTGCCTAAAAGTTCGTGTCCCCATTGATTTCAATGGGGTTCGGGGTCCGTGCGATCGTTCGGGTTCCGTCGGGACCCGAACCCGGACTTTGTCCCGAAGTTCGGCCGGACCAGCAGAACCCGAACTTCCAGAGGTCCGCTCAACTCTACTCATTACTGCTTACTGTTTGCACCAATCACACTGATTGCCCCCCTCAGTAGTACAGAGTACCTGTCACCACCCCCTCAAAGTACCTGTCACAGCCCATCAGAGTAGCTGTCACCTGTCCATCAAAGTACCCGAGTACCTGTCACCTGCCCATCAAAGTACCCGAGTACCTGTCACCTGCTCATCAAAGTACCCGAATACCTGTTATCAACCCATCTGAGTACCCGAGTACCTGTCATTAACCCATCTGAGTACCCGAGTACCTGTCACCAGCCCATCACAGTACCCGAGTACCTGTCATCAACCCATGAGAGTACCCGAGTACTTGTTACCAGCCCATCAGAGTACCCAAGTACCTGTCACCAGCCCATCAGAGTACCAAAGTACTTGTCACCTGCCCATCAAAGTACCCGAGTACCTGTTATCAACCCATCTGAGTACCTGAGTACCTGTCATTAACCCATCTGAGTACCCAAGTACCTGTCACCAGCCCATCACAGTAGCCGAGTACCTGTCACCAGCCCATCACAGTACCCGAGTACTTGTTACCAGCCCATCAGAGTACCCATGTACCTGTCACCAGCCCATCAGAGTACCCAAGTACTTGTCACCAGCCCATCAGAGTACCCGAGTACCTGTCACCAACCCATCTGAGTACCCGAGTACCTGTCACCAATCCATCAGAGTAACCGAGCACCTGTCACCATCTCATCAGAGTACCCAAGTACCTGTTACCAACCCATCAGAGTATACCTGAGCACCTGTCACCATCTCATCAGAGTACCCGAGTACCTGTTACCAACCCATCAGAGTACCCGAATATTAACCCTTCTGAGTACCCGAGTACCTGTCTCCAGCCCATCAGAGTACCCGAGTACCTGTCACCAACCCATCTGAGTACCTGATTACCTGTCACCAGCCCATCACAATACCCGAGTACCTGTCATCATCTCATCTGAGTAACCTAGTACCTGTCACCAGCCCATGAGAGTACCTGAATACTTGTCACCAACCCATCAGAGTCCCTGAGTACCTGTCACCAGCCCATCAGAGTACCCAAGTACCTGTCACCAACCCTTCTGAGTACCTGTCACCAGCTCATCAGAGTACCCGATACCTGTCACCAACCCATCTGAGTACCCGAGTACCTGTCACTAGCCCATCTGAGTACCCTAGTACCTGTCATTAGCCCATCTGAATACCTGTCACTAGCCCATCAGAGTACCCGAGTGCCAGTCACTAGCCCATCTGAGTACCCGAGTACCTGTCACCAGCCCATCTGAGTACCCGAATACCTGTCACCAATCCATCAGAGTACCCGAGTACCTGTCACCAATCCATTAGTGTACCCGAGCACCTGTCACCATCTCATCAGAGTACCCGAGTACCTGTTACCAACCCATCACAGTACCCAAATACCAGCCCATCAGAGTACACGAGTACCTGTCACCAGCCCATCAGAGTACCCTGAGTACCTGTCACCAGCTCATCAGAGTACCTGAGTACCTGTCCCCAGTCAATCTGAGTACCTGTCACTAGCCCATCTGAGTACCCTAGTACCTGTCATTAGCCCATCTGAGTACCTGTCACTAGCCTATCTGAGTACCCGAGGGCCAGTCACTAGCCCATCTGAGTACCCGAGTACCTGTCACCAGCCCATCTGAGTACCCGAGTACCTGTCACCAGCCCATCAGAGTACCCAAGAACTTTTTACCAGCCCATCAGAGTACCCGAGTACCTTTTACCAGCCCACCAGAGTACCCGAGTACCTATCTGCAGCCCATAAGAGTACCCGAGTAACTATCTGCAGCCCAGCCCACACCTCATAAAATATACATTGGGGTATTTGCTTTCCAAAATGGGGTAATTTTGTGGGTAATTCCATTGTCCTGGTGCTCTAGGACCTTCAAAAGTGTGATAGGTAGGAATGAAATTAGAGGTGTAATTTATGCTCCTAGAATGCCTGAAGGTACTACTTCAATGCTGGACCTCTCTATGTGGCCAGGCTGTGTAAAAGTCTCACACATGTGGTATCGCCATACTTGGGATGAGTAGAAGAATATATTTTGGGGGGGGTAATTTTTGCTATGTACATGCTATGTGTTAGAAATATCATATAAATCATATAAATTGACAACTTTGTGTAAAAAAAAATACGTTTTCATTTTCTCTCCACGTTTTCTGAAGACTTTTGGAAAAAAATGAACCATACAAAAGACTCATAATGCCTCATAGAATATACGGGGTGTTTGCTTTCCAAAATGGGATCATTTTGTGGGCAATTCTATTGTCCTGGTGCTCCAGGGCCTTCAAAAGTGTAATAGGTGGTTGAGAAATGAGATGTGTAATTTATGCTCGTAGAACTCCTAAAGGTGCTACTTCAATGTTGGACCGGTGTATGTGGCCAGGCTGTGTAAAAGTCTCACACATGTGGTATCGCCATACTCAGGAGGAGTAGCAGAATGTGTTTTGGGGAGTAATTTTTGCTATGCACATGCTATGTGTTGGAAATATCTTATAAATGTGCAGCTTTGTGTAAAAAAAAATGAGTTTTCATTTTTTTCCACATTTTCCAAAAACTTCTGGAAACAAATTACATGTTCAAAAGACACATTATGCCTCACAAATTATACGTTGGGGTGTTTGCTTTCCAAAATGGTGTCATTTTGTGGGCAATTCCATTGTTCTGGTGCTCCAGGGCCTTCAAAAGTGCAATAGGTGGTTGAGAAATGAGATGTGTAATTTATGCTCATAGAATGCCTAAAGGTGCTACTTCAATGTTGGGCCTGTGTATGTGGCCAGGCTCTGTAAAAGTCTCACACATGTGGTATCGCCATACTCAGGAGGAGTAGCAGAATGTATTTTGGGGTGTCATTTTTGCTATGTACATGCTATGTGTTGGAAATATCTTATAAATGGACAACTTTGTGTTAAAAAAATGCATTTTCATTTTTACCCACATTTTCCAAAAACATCTGGAAAAAAATGAACCATTCAAAAGACTCATTATGCCTCATAGATTATACGTTAGGGTGGTTGCTTTCCAAAATGGTGTCATTTTGTGGGCAATTCCATTGTCCTGTTGCTCCAGGGCCTTCAAAAGTGTAATAGGTGGCTGAGAAATGAGATGTGTAATTTATGCTCGTAGAACGCCTGAAGGTGTTACTTCAATGTTAGGCCTTTGTATGTGGCCAGGCTGTGTAAAGGTCTCACACATGGGGTATTGCCATGCTCAGGAGGAGTAGCAGAATGTATTTTGGGGTGTCATTGCAAATATGCATATGTTGTGTGTGAGAAATAACTTGTTGTTATAACAATTTTGTGTAAAAAAATAAAAAAATCTTCATTTTGCAAAGCATTGTGGGAAAAACTTCTTGGAATGTCTACTTTCCAAAAAGGGGTCATTTGGGGGGTATTTTTACTTTTCTGGCTTGTTAGGGTCTCAAAAAATGAGATAGGTGGTCAGTAAATCAGGTGTGATCAATATTCAATGATTTGCACCATAGCTTGTAGACTCTTTAACTTTTACAGATAATAAATAATATACACTAATTTGGGTTATTTTTACCAAAGATATGTAGCAGTATAAATTATGGCCAAAATTTATGAAGAAAAATGACTTTTTTGCAAAATGTTTCAAGATAAACAAAAAAAAGTGTTTTTTTGTTTTTTTTTCAAAATGTTCCCTATTTTTTTGCTTATATTGAAAAAAATAAAAAAAACCCACCAGTGATTATACACCACCAAAAGAAAGCTCTATTTGTGAGAAAAGTATAAAATTTTGTTTGGGTACAGTTTATCATGACTGAGTAATTGTCATTTAAAGTGTGAGAGCACTGAAAGCTGAAAATTGGTCTGGGAAGGAAGGGGGTGTAAGTGTCCAGTATGGAAGTGGTTAATGGCTGATATAATTTCACTAAAGGTGGATAAAGCACCTGCACCAGATGGCATACACCCACTGATCCTAAAAGGACCTCTGTCATTTCAAAGCCATTGTTTCTAGTTTTTAGGGACTCTTAATGACTGGAATAGTACCACTGGATTGGAGTAGGGCCAATGTGGTGCCCATATTTAAAAGGGGATCAAAGTCTTTACCAAGTAACTATAGACCTGTTAGTTTAACTTCTATAGTCGGGAAGATACTGGAGAGCTTAATAAAAGACCACATAGATGAGTTCTTGCTGGAAATACAGAAGTTGTCAAACAAACCTGATTTCTTTTTATGAGGAGGTATGTAAAACCTTGGACAGAGGGGTGGCTGTGGATATGGTGTACTTGGATTTTGCAAAAGCGTTTGACACCGTTACCCACACACAGCTAATGTGTAGGATATAGTCTACAGGCTTGGAAAGATCAGTTTGTAAATGGATAGAAAATTGGCTAAAAGACAGAATTCAGAGAGTAGTGGTTAATGGTTCTTACTCTGAACGGTCTAAGGCATCGGAGTAGCATAAGGTGTCGTAGGAGTCACACTTGTGATCCCATCCGTAGCTCCAGGGGGCCCATGCGACTTGCTCCTGTCATATTATCAAGCTCCATTTCCACCCTCAAAATCCTGGAGACGGAATCCAGACGGAATCCAGATCGCCAATCGGCAGCTCCTATCTGCCTTGTGTCCCACAGCCAAGTTGTAGAATTCAGTTCTCAGCTTCCATTCCACTCTGCCTTCTCCAGAGTCCACACCTCTCCTCTGCTCTTATTGGCTGGGGAGAAGTTGTTCTGTTTACTGAATGGAGTGGAGCCCGGGACAGTGAAGTGTGGCTCTGTAATGCTGTGTGCTGACTAAGGATGGGCTCGGGCTTGTTCGCAACTGCACATACCCAAACCCACCAGGAAGCTGACACAGGCAGTGCAGTGCCAGCTTCCTGGAGGGTTCAGGCACATGCAGCTGCAAACACGCCCGAGCCCATCCTTAGTTCTGACACGTTGTGGGGAGAGTGAGCTGCCTACCTGTCACAAAGACCTGAGTGAGCCAGGAGGAGGAGAGCATCGTCTGATAGCTGGGACAGGACTGCTTTACCTGAGGTAAGACACTGCTCTGCTCAGTAATGTCACTCAGTGTACTCCCACCCTGACATATCTGCTCATGTGGTAACACCGACAGCTGGGAACAGACACACAGCCCCCACAACACCTGACAATACTTAATGAAATGTTGGTAAACAATCCCCTAACACCTCCTGAGGAGCTCCAGGGGCCAAGGTGGGGGACATTTGTCATTACTAATGGGGCATGTCTTACCTGGAGGAGGGCACCTATCATTACCTGGAGATGGGGGGACATTTGTCATTACTAAGGGGACGTGTCTTACAGGAGGGGGGCAAACCTCTGTTATTACCTTGGCGGGGGGGGGAATTTAATATGTTGCAACGGGGGGAAGGCATGTGTCATTACCAGGAAGGGGGCACAGGATTGCCAACCATCTGTAGATCTATGGACAATTTGTAAAAATCTGCCAATTTTACTGTGTCTGTAAGCCCTGGTTCACACTATATGTGATGCAGGAAATGCAGAAGGTTTGCTGCGTTTCCCCGCATTGCACTGCATACCAGTCACACGGCATCCACACGTTCTGCTGCGGGTGGCAATGTTACATTAATGACAACCCAAAACAGATTGCAAAAAGCAGTGAAATTGCCAGAATCGCATCACATGGGTGTGAATACCCATGTAATGCGATTTAGGTGCGGAAAGAAAGAGTCCTGCACCATTTTGGTGTGGATGCGATGCGATTTGAGTCATTCAAAATGTATGGCTCAAATCATACTGCACAAACATTGCATGTGATGTGCACAAGAATGTGGTCCGATTCCTGTGTGAATCATATGCAGTGTTCTGCACTCACCAGTGTAAAACCAGGCTAAATGTCTGGGAATGGCAGCCACTTCCATTAAACAAATTATGGCCACAGGTCAGCTTGCAACTGTGAAGAAAACCTGGACGTATGACCGCACTCTGGATCTTGAAGTGATGAAAAAATGTTTTATTGTGGTACATAAAAAATAGAATCCAAAATATAACTGGAGACAACAAGGAACAAAACCACAAGAAACAGCACGGTTGATGCATTTCATGGACTACATGTCCGCTTAATCATAACCTGGGTTATGTGGGACATGGGACATGTAGTCCGTGAAACGCGTCAACCTTGCTGTTTCTAGTGGTCTTGTTCCTTGTTGTCTGCAGCTATATTTTGGATTCTATTTTTTATGTACCAAAATAAAACATTTTTTCATCACTTCAAGATCCAGAGTGCGGTCATACTTCCAGGTTTTCTTCACTTTTTGGATCACAGACCAGACCTGCACCTGTGGTATCTGATCTAGCATTCACTTACATACACCTGGAGCGGCTCAAATCTCTTTTCTCTATACAGCTTGCAACTGTGCATGCTCAATTCCAAAATTAGTAAAGTGGTGTTTGGGTTCAGGATGTGCTCAAGGCGGGCTGGGGTAGGCATACTGACGTCATGGTGTTTGGCACCTTTTCTGAAATGCAAGTTTGAATGCAAGGAGTGGAGCAGGAGCGCATCCCTGGGACTTAGAATTGGAAGAAGATCAAAGGCAAAGCTTACCCGGCGAGTAATTACAGAGGTCACTGTGAATGATACAACAGCTCCAGCCAAGAGGTCACACATTCTGTGGAGTGGAGGGGGGTCAGATTGCTTATGTAAGATCGGAGTGAATACACAAAGCTAAGGGGGGGGGGGGGCAGTGGCACTGATATCAAGCCTTATATCAGTGATCCCCTTTAGTGTATTTACTCCGTGGAAGGTGGTCTGTGGTCACCACAATCCATCCATGTGTCTATGATTTATTTTGCTGAGAAATCACTTTGAAAAACACTTCCCTAGCATTTCTGGCTGTGGCCATCATAATCCTAGTCAGGCTCAAATTTTATGCAAGAAACCGCCACTCACCTTAGCCAGTCCTAGTATGGATGTATACATGTAAAGGCTCCAGTCAACGCTGCTCTTCGGGCCATACCTCCTAACATGTTTCGCCCCATCCAATAGGACTTAATTAAACATGACCCCTTTAAAATCTTTTGAATTACCCTCTCAATATGTAAATGATTCTCTGAAATAACTCTTTAGCCACTTTAAGTATCATGGCGCATAATATATTGGCATGGTGGAAGTGGCGGATGGTAATGGGGGGGGCCCAGGTCAACCTCTGCATCAGGGCCCACAAGCTTCAAGCTACGCCTCTGGTCTAAGGTTATCAGTGGTGTACCCCAAGGTTCAGTGTTGGGGCACTTACTTTGTAATATCTTTATAAATGATATAGGGTCTGGGATTAAAAGTACCATTTCAGTGTTTGCAGATGACACCACGCTATGCAGTGGAATAACGTCCTTGCAGGATGTATCCAACTTACAAGCCGATCTCAATGAGCTTTTTAATTAGGCAACTGTGTGGCAAATGAGGGTTAATGTTGATAAATGTAAAGTTATGATTTTGGGGGCTAAGAATATGCATGCATCATACATACTAGGGGGGTACAACTGGGGAATCAATGGTGGAGAAGGATCTGGGGATTTTGGTAGATCATAAGCTTAATAATAGCATGGAATGCCAAGCTGTGGTTTCCAAAGTGAGCATAGTCCTTTCTTGCATTAAGAGAGGTATGGACTCCAGAGAGAAAGATATAATTTTTCCCCTGTACAAATCATTAGTAAGGCCTCATCTGGAATATGCAGTTCAGTTTTGGGCACCAGTTCGCAAAAGGGATATCGGGGAACTGAAAAAAGTGCAGAGAAGAGAAACCAAACTGATTAGAGGCATGGAGGAGCTCAGCTATGAGAATAGATTAGAGGAACTGAATTTATTCTCTCTTGAGAAGAGGAGATTAAGGGGGGATATGATCAACATGTACAAATACATAAGGGGTCCATATAGTGAACTTGGTGTTGAGTTATTTACTTTAAATGCATCACAAAGGACAAGGGGGCACTCTTTATGTCTAGAGGAAAAGAGATTTCATCTCCAAATACAGAAAGATTTCTTTACAGTAAGCTGTGAAAATGTGGAATAGACTCCCTCAAGAGCTAGTTCTGGCCAGCTCAGTAGATTAGGGCCTGGATTTTTCCTAAATGCACATATTATAACTGGTACTAGCATTTATAGGTAAAGTTGATCCAGGGAATATTCAATTGCCTCTCGGGGTATCAGGAAGCATTTTTTTTCCCCTACTGTAGCAAATTGGATCACACTTTGCTGGGGGTTTTCACCTTCATCGGGATCAACTGTGGGTATAGGATTGTATAAATGGGATTGTATGATTTTTTTTTCTCTTTTATTGGTCGATCTAGATGGACTTGTGCCTTTTTTCAACTAGACTAACAATGTAACTATTGTGGCGAGGTGATCGATGGAAAATATGTGTCGCATGTGTTCGTTTACAACAAACTATGGTGGAATCCGGTCCGTGTTTTGCCAGCCACTTTGGTAGGCCTGATCCCAGGCCGGATTTTGTGGTCCACTGGTGTCCACTAACAGGTGGTTTAAATTACCAGGAAGAGAGCAAAGAGGGACTCTGACCTGGAAGCCATTTAGCCTGAGAGAGCTGACACTTTGAAAGTTTACTGGACTAAGACAAAAGGTTTGCACGATCTATGTTTTGTGGGTGTCTCGGCGAAGCCCTACACCGCTCAGATAGGAATTCTGAATGTTTAGTTAGAGCCTGGATGGCAAGGATTTGTTTTCTGTTTTGTTTATTTTGAATGCAACCTTTTAAGAATAGAGTTGAGCGAACCGAACTGTAAAGTTCCGGTTCTTACCGGACTTTGGGGTGTCCGTGTCCCGGACCCGAATGCGGACAAAAAAGTCAGGGTTCGGGTATTTTTTCGTGCCTTTTGAATAGCTGCAGGGCAGCCAATCACCAAGTGTTTCACTCGTTTGCCCTTAGAAGCCATCACAGCCATGCCTACTAATGGCATGGCTGTGATTGGCCAGTGCATCATGTGACCCAGCCTCTATATAAGCTGGAGTCACGTAGTGCTGCATGTCACATCTCATACTAGTGTAGGGAGAGGATCCTGCTGCTACTGTGAGGGACAGATTAGCTTTCGAAAATCATCTCATACTAGTGTAGGGAGAGGATGCTGCTGCTGCTGTGAGGGACAGATTAGCTTTAGAAAATCTGTTAAAAACAGCGATTTATTGGTGGGTGGGTGCTAGAGGAGATTTTTGTTTTCTAGAGTACATTTTGATTGCTAAGCAAAGTGCCTCATATAAAACCTAAGCAATTTTTCTGTTTGTTAGGTGGGCGTTTGTAGCCATTTTTGCTGCTTGTGTGTCAGGAACACTACTTTAATCGTGTTCTGTTAGTTCAGTTGGCAACATTTTGGCATATTTAAATACTGCTTTTACATTGCAGTTAGACAAATTAAACATGTTTTTTGTGCAAAATATTACATTTGCGGCCAGCGGTGCATTTCTTGCACAAAATTAAAAAGTGCGTCTACATTGCTGGTTTAAAAAAAAAATATTATGAATTCTACATTGCGGCCAGCGGTGCATTTCTTGCACAAAAATAAAAAGTGCGTCTACATTGCTGGTTTAAAAAAAAAAAAAAATAATTTATTATTCTTTTTTTATTATTAACAAATAGTGCTACATAGTACATTTGCACCTTGCTGTGCATTTCTTGCACAAAAATAAAAAGTGCGTCTACATTGCTGGTTTAAAAAAAAAATTCTAAATACTACATTTGCGGCCAGCGGTGCATTTCTTGCACAAAAAAAAATAGTACGTTAAAAAATAAAAAGTGCGTCTACATTCATGTTTTTTTTAAAAAAAGAATAATAATTTATTATTTTTTTTATTATTATTAATAAATAGTGCTACATAGTACATTTGCACCTTGCTGTGCATTTCTTGCACAAAAATAAAAAGTGCGTCTACATTGCTGGTTTAAAAAAAAAATATTCTAAATACTACATTTGCGACCAGCGGTGCATTTCTTGCACAAAAGTAAAAAGTGCGTCTACATTGCTGGTTTAAACAAAACTAATAATAATTTATTATTCTTTTTTATTATTATTAATAAATATTGCTACAAAGTACAGTTGCACCTCCTGTGCATTTCTTGCACAAAAATAAAAAGTGCGTCTACATTGCTGGTTTAAAAAAAAAAGAATAATAATTTATTTTTTATTATTAATAAAAAGTGCTAAATAGTAAATGTGCACCTTGCTGTGCATTTCTTGCACAAAATTGCACATTGGTGGTTTAAAAAATAATATAAATTTGTGCTAAATAGTACATTTGTGTCCAGAATGAGGAGAGCGTCAAATAAGGGATGTGGTCATGGTGCTGCTGGTGTTGGTGGTGTTGGTGAAGCTCCTGCTGCAAGGAGAGGAGGTGGTCGATCTGTGCCAGCTACACGCACAAGCGAAACAACTTCCTCAGGTGCGAGTAGCCGACAGAACCTTCAACGTTATATGGTAGGCCCGAATGCCGCTCAATGAATGGTAAGGCCAGAACAATTACAGGCGATAGTAGATTGATTGGCTGGCAATGCCTCCAGTTCCTTCACATTGTCTCCCACCCGGTCCTTTGCTGAAAGCTCAGAGTTGGCACCTGAACCCCATGGCCATCTGTCTTTCACCTCAGCCCCTTGTAAATCAGCCAAGCAGTCTGAGCCCCAAGTCATGCAGCAGTCTCTTATGCTTTTTGATGACTCTGCTGGTGTGCTTTCCGTGGGCCATCCACATAGCCCTGCCCCAGAAGTGGAAGACATTGAGTGCACCGATGCCCAACCACTTCTGTTTCAGGATGAGGACATGGAAACACCACCGCAGCACGTCTCAGATGATGACGAAACACAGGTGCCAACGGCTGCGGCTTTCTACAGTGTGCAGGCTGACAGGAGGGCAGTGATGAAGAGTGGGTGGAAGATAATGTGGAGGATGATGAGGTCCTAGACCCCACATGGAATGAGGGTCATGCGAGTGATGTGTGCAGTTTGGAAGAAGAGGTGGTGTTCGCACAGAGGCACCAGCACAGAAAAAGAGGAAGCAGGTTGCAAAAGCAGAGCGAGCGTCCCCTAGACAGTACCCCTGCTACTACCCACCGCACCTAGGGACCTAGCACACTAAAGGCAGCTCAAAGGAGCTCCCTGGCGTGGCAGTTCTTCAGACAATGTGCTGACGACAAGACACGAGTGGTTTGCACGCTGTGCAATCAGAGCCTGAAGCGAGGCATAAATGTTCTAAACCTGAGCACAACCTGCATGACCAGGCATCTACATGCAAAGCATGAGCTGCAGTGGCATAAGCACCTCAAAATCCAAGAAAGGTCTCGGGTAGAGTTGAGCGAACCCAAACTGTAACGTTCGGGTTCGTAACGAACTTTCGGGTGTCCGTGTCCCGAATCCGAACGTTTGAGAAAAACGTTCGGGTTCGGGTTCTGGGTTCTGGTATTTTATCACGCATGTTGAATAGCTGCAGTGCAGCCAATCAACAAGCGTTTCACTGGTTTTCCCTAGAAGCCATCACAGCCATGCCTATTAATGGCATGGCTGTGATTGGCCAGTGCATCATGTGACCCAACCTCTATATGAGGCTGGAGTCACAGTGCTGCATGTCACATGCTAACCTGCATTACAGAACGATCTGATTACAGAACGATCTGATACTGGACTAGGTAGAGATTACTACTGCTTTGAGGGACAGATTGCAGATCTAATAACATCTCCCATTTTTCATCCTTTTGCAGCCCTCTAGCACTTTCCAGGACTTTTTTACAGTCATTTTTGGGCCGAAAAGTTCGGGTCCCAATTGAATTCAATGGGGTTCGGGGTAAAGTTCGGATAACGTTTGGTACCGAACCCGAAGGTTTCCGGAAAGTTCGGCTGAACCCGAACGTCCAGGTGTTCGCTCAACTCTAGTCTCGGGCTCCTCCTGCTTCCTCTTCTGCTGCTGTCTCGGCCTCTTCCTCCACCTCTACAGTGCCAGTGTCACCTGCCACCCAGCAAACAGACGATGTGACAGCAATGCCACCATGTCCGCCACCGTCCCCAAGAATTTCCACACGGTGCCATGAAAGCTTACTGCTGTCCATCTCCCAAGCACTGGAAAGAAAGTGGAAGTACCCCCCTACCCACTCGCGATCCCTGGCCCTGAATGCCAGAATTTCAAAATTCCTGGCCTTCGAAATGCTGTCATTCCGTCTGGTGGACATGGACAGTTTTAAAAACCTGATGGCGGTGGCTGTCCCACAGTTCGTGGCTCCCAGCCGCCACTACTTTTCCAGGCGAGCCATCCCTTCCCTGCACAAACAAGTCGGGGACAAGATCAAGTGTGCACTGCGCAACGCCATCTGTGGCAAGGTCCACATAACCACTGATATGTGGACCAGTAAGCACGGGCAGGGATGCTATATCTTCCAACTGCACACTGGGCAAATGTAGTGGCGGGTTGGCCTGAGGTGGATAGCAGTTTGGCGCATGTCCTTCTGCCACCGAGGATTGCAGGGCATTTCTCTTTGCCTCCTGTTGCCTCCTCCTCCTACTCCGCTTCCTCCTCCTCTACCACCTCCTCATCCAGTCAGCGTAACACCTTCACCACCAACTACAGCACATCCATGGGGAAATGACAGCAGGCTGTTTTAAAACTGATATGTTTGGGGGATAAGCATCACACTGCGCAGGAGCTGTGGACGGGCATTGAACAAAAGACTGATAAGTGGTTGTTGCCACTGAGCCTCAAGCCTGGCCTGGTGGTGTGCGATAATGGGTGAAATCTCGTAGCAGCTCTGGGCCTAGCTGGTTTGACGCACATCCCTTGCCTGGCGCATGTGCTGAACTTGGTGGTGCAGAAATATGTCAGAGCTGCTGCAGAAAGTGCGGGCCGTCTGTGCGCGCTTTCGGCGTTCTCACCCTGCTGCTGCTCACCTGTCTGCGCTGCAGCAGAACTTCTGCCTTTCCGCTCACCGCCTCCTATGCGACGTGCCCACAAGGTGGAACTCCACCTTGCACATGCTGGAGAGACTGTGCGAGCAGCAGCAGGCAATAGTGGAGTTTCAGCTGAAGCACGCACGGGTCAGTTGCTCTGCGGAACAGCACCACTTCACCAACAACGAGTTGGCCTCCATGGGAGACCTGTGTACCATATTGCAGTGTTTCGAGTACTCCACCAACATGGCCAGTGCTGATGACGCTGTTCTCAGTGTTACTATCCCACTTCTATGTCTCTTTGAAAAAACACTTCAGGCGATGATGGAAGAGGATGTGGCACAGGAGGAAGAGGGGTCATTCCCACGGTTATCAGGCCAGTCATTCACACCAGCATAGGCCAGGTAAAAAAATTTCAAGCCAGGGCACAGTTTTGGAGGATAAGGAGGACGAGGATGATGAGGAGGAACCGTGTTCACAGCAGGGTGGCACTCAATGCAGCTCGTGGGCATCACTGGAGCATGGCTGGGGGGATACGGAGAACACAGATGATACACCTCCCACAGAGGACAGCTTGTCTTTGCCTCTGGGCAGCCTGGCACACATGAGTGACTACATGCTGCAGTGCCTGCGCAACGACAGCCGAGTCGCCCACATTGTAACTTGTGCTCATTACTGGGTGGCCATCCTGCTGGATCCCCATTACAAGGACAACGTGCCATCCTTAATTCCCTCACTGAAGCGTGATCGGAAGATGCGCGACTACAAGCGCACGCTGGTAGATGCGCTGCTGAAGGCATTTCCAAATGACACCGGGGGCTCAGTGGAAGCACAAGGCGAAGGCAGAGGAGGAGGAAGAGGTCGCCAATGCAGACGTGGCATCGCCAGCACCTCAGAAGGCAGGGTTAGCATGGCCGAAATGTGGAAAAGCTTTGTCAGCAGCACGCCACAACAAACATCACCACCAGCTGATAGGCAACGTCTTAGCAGGAGGCAGCATTTCAGCAACATGGTGGAACAGTATGTGTGCACACGCCTACACTTACAGACTGATGGGTCTGCCCCATTCAACTTATGGGTCTCCAAATTGGGCACATGGCCTGAGCTTACCCTTTATGCCTTAGAGGTGCTGGCTTGCCCAGCGGCCAGTGTATTGTCTGAACGTGTGTTTAGCACGGCAGGGGGCGTTATCACAAACAAGTGCAGCCGCCTGTCCATAGCCAACGTGGACAAGCTAACGTTTATTAAAATGAACCAGGCATGGATCCCACAAGACTTGTCTGTACCTTGTGCAGAATAGACATTTATACTGGCCTCACACAGCCATTGGTATAGTTAAGTGAACTTATTATTTTTTTGAGACCTCCTCAACCTCCTACTCCACATCCACCTCCTCCTCCATTTTTTATTTTTTTTAAGTGATTTTAAGTTATTTCCCTATCCACATTTTTTTTTCAGGGCACTTGTCCTACTTTTAACCCCATTTCCTTTTGCAGCCCTCTAGCCCTTTCCAGGACTTTTTTAGAGCCATTTTTAGTGACTTCAGTGTGATTCGGGGTCAAGTTCGGGGCCGAACTCAAACTTTTTTGCGAAGTTCGGCCGAACCCGAAAATGGAACAGTTTTGAAGCCAGTATTTAAAAACCTAAAGGCCCCTTTCATACTGATCAGTTTTTCTTCCATGTTTGCCTTACCAAAAGTGGAAAAAAATGTATGACCATTAAATCCTATGTAGCTCTTCACACCAGTCAGTTGCGTTCTCAAAAGTCCTGCATGCTGCATTTTTGGTGCATGCTTGGTGTGGTAAAAAAAAATGCATCAAGAACGCACTTCACCATTGAAATGAATAGAAAATGTGAAACTTAAAAATAAATATGACATACTTACTCCAATCCCATCTTGAAAATGTATATGAGAATAGCGTTGATAACAGCATTGATGATGTTTGTTACTGCACCAATGAAAACCTGAGGCCACATAATACCCTAAAAAACAAAAACATATAGTTGTGTAATTCTACATGAAAAAAATTAGTTTTTTTTAAACCACAGGCCATTTTTTGCGATAGGGCACTGTGTCGCTTTAACTGACAATTGCGCGGCCGTGCAATGTTGTACCCAAACAAAATTGATGTCCTTTTTTCCCACAAATAGAGCTATATTTTGGGGGTATTTGATTACCTTTGTGTTTTTTATTTTTTGTGCTATAAACAAAAAAAGATTTTGAAAAACAATATTTTTTACTTTCGGATAAAATACATATCCAAAAAAAATATATAAAAAAATGATTCATGAGTTTAGGTCAATATACAGTATCTCACAAAAGTGAGTACACCCTTCACATTTTTGTAAATATTTTATTATATCTTTTCATGTGACAACACTGAAGAAATGACACTTTGCTACAATGTAAAGCAGTGAGTGTACAGCTTGTATAACAGTGTAAATTTTCTGTCCCCTCAAAATAACTCAACACACAGCCAGTAGCCTCCTTGGCAGTATTCCCGAGTGTGGCTAAGGGTGAGTTTTCATTACCAAAAGCTGTAAATTTGCTATCACCTCAAAATAACTCAGCCATTAATGTTTAAACCACTGGCAACAAAAGTAAATACACCCCTAAGTGAAAATGTCCAAATTTGCCATTTTTCCTCCCCAATGTCATGTGACTCATTAGTGTTACAAAGTCTCAGGTGTGAATGGGGAGTAGGTGTGTTAAATATGGTGTTATCGCTCTCACTCTCTCATACTGGTCACTGGAAGTTCAACATGGCACCTCATGGCAAAGAACTCTCTGAGGATCTGAATTGTTGCTCTACATAAAAATGGACTAGGCTATAAGAAGATTGCCAAGACCCTGAAACTGAGCTGCAGCACGGTGGCTAAGACCATACAAGACAGGTTCCACTCAGAACAGGCCTCGCCATGGTCGGCCAAAGAAGTTGAGTGCACATGCTCAACGTCCTATCCAGAGGTTGTCTTTGGGAAATAGACGTATCGGTGCTGCCAGCATTGCTGCAGAGGTTGAAGGGGTGGGGGTTCAGCCTGTCAGTGCTCAGACCATACGCCTCACACTACATCAAATTGGCCTACATGGCTGTCATCCCAGAAGAAAGCCTCTTCTAAAGATGATGCACAAGAAAGCCTGCAAACAGTTTGCTGAAGACAAGCAGACTAAGGACATGGATTACTGGAACCATGTCCTGGGGTCTGATGAGACCAAGATAAACTTATTTGGTTTAGATGGTGTCAAGTGTGTGTGTGGCGGCAACCAGGTGAGGATTACAAAGACAAGTTTGTCTTGCCTACAGTCAAGCATGGTGGTGGGAGTGTCTGGGGCTGCATGAGTGCTGCCGTCACTGGGGAGCTACAGTTCATTGAGGGAACCATGAATGCCAACATGTACTGTGACATACTGAAGCACAATATGATCCCCTCCCTTCAGAGACTGGGCCACAGGGCAGTATTACAACATAACGAACCCAAACACACCTCCAAGACGACCACTGCCTTGCTAAAGAAGCTGAGGATAAAGGTCATGTACTGGCCAAGCATGTCTCCAGACCTAAACCCTAGTGAGCATCTGTGGGGCATCCTCAAATGGAAGGTGTAGGAGCACAAGGTCTCTAACATCCACCAGCTTCGTGATGTTATCCTGGGGGAGTGGAAGAGGACTCCAGTGGCAACCTGTGAAGCTCTGGTGAACTCCATGCCCAAGCGGGTTATGGCAGTGTTGGAAAACAATGGTGGCCATACAAAATATTGACACTTTAGGCCTAATTTGGACATTTTCACTTAGGGATGTCCTCACTTTTGTTGCCAGCGGTTTAGACATTAACCTCCCTGGTGGTATGATTATGTCAGATTTTTGCATCTCAAAGCGGTACTTTTTTTGCATAGAAATTTGCAGTTTTATATTGTAGGCCTGTAATTCTTTAATAACTCACTTAAATCTGCCCAAACAAGAATCTAGTAGGCATCCCGGGTATGATAATGTTTGAAAAAAATGAAAACATAAATTATAATATAATAAATAACTATAAATAACTATCAAAAATAATATTATAATAATAATAATAACATGCATTCAATAAAGTAATCAAGTCAAAAACACTGAAACTTGCTCAGTTGCAGAATTGTCGCTGTTTTAACTTTCAATGTCTGATGCCGAATTTTCCCACGAATCAGTATCGCTCAATTCTGCAAGTGATTCTTATTTAATATCGCTGTTTTCTAACTGGCCAAAAATCGCTTTTGATGTAAAGGGATGCTTTTTGGATGCCATGGACATTCTCAAATTTTCAGGCAGAAAGAATGGCATATATAATATAAAAGTGCATTCAGGGCACTGGACAAAGCACTAGGGACAAAAGGGGATGTGAAATGATTTGATACACTAATGTAATCTTACAGATTGCAGTGTACTGTATGTGTTGTGTGTTTCACTTTTTGAATTTGCTGCTGGGCTCAGTCCCATGTGACGCGGTGCTCGCACGGAATGGAGCCCAGAACCCAGAGGCATCGGGCGAAAGATTTTGCCCGAGGACACAGCAGGGGAGGCATCGCAGGATCCTGGGTACAAGGTAAGTAACTTTGCCCTGATCCTACGATGCGATCCTGCTTGGGGTTACCGATTTTGGTAATAAAAACTCACCCTGAGCCACACTCGGGAATACCGCTAAGGAGGCTACTGGCTGTGTGTTAATTTGAGGGGACAGCAAATTTACACTGTTATGCAAGTTGTACACTCGCTACTTTATATTGTAGCAAAGTGTCATTTCTTCAGTGTTGTCACATGAAAAGATATAATAAAATATTACAAAAATGTGAGGGGGGCCTCTTTTGTGAGATACTGTATATTCTTCTACATATTTTTGGTAAAAAAGATCGTAATAGCGTATATTGATTGGTTTGCGCAAAAGTTATAGCGTCTACAAAATAGAGGATAGATTTATGGACTTTTATTTTTACTGGTAATGGTGGCGATCTGCGATTTTTAGTGGGACTGCGACAGTGCAGTGGACAAATCTGACCCCAAGTGACACTTTTTGGGGACCAGTGACATTATTACATTGATCAGTGCTAAAAAATGCACTGATCAATGTATAAATAACACTGGCAGGGAAGGGGTTTTACACTAGGGGCCAATAAAGGGGTTAAGTGTGTTCCCTGGGTGTGTTCTATTTGTGTGGGTGCGATTACTAGGAACAGCCAATCTCAGAGTTGTCCCCCGCCTTGTTTACATAGGCAGATCCATGTTCTGCCTCTCTGTACTGTGATCGGGGGTGGCCGGCGGACATCGAGTCCACAATATCACATGCACGGACTGACGTACAGGTAACTCGGTTTGTGCAGGAGAGCCGACCTGCCACAGTATATGTACTGTGGCTAGTCGGCAAGTGGTTAAATCCAGGGGAGGCTTTTATAAAGCTTTAAAGTGCTATTGGTAGCAGCATAATACTAACTCCAGTTGGTATGTCCTAAGATTGGTCAAAGCAAGGTATTGCTGCTCACAGGTGAGCCGGAAAGGCTACATCCAATTCAGTAGTCCATAAGGGGTGCACACCTTGTCACTGCAGCAGTTGTCAGGATAAGCACAAATTCGCTTGGCTGCACTTCCAAAGACAATGTTAAAATTGCCCTTATTGGCAAAAAAATTAAAAGCATAATAGAAACAGGCATGGAGGCAGGGGAAGGAGAGGTTGAAGCATTTCACATGCTTTATCAAAACTATATATGATACAAACACTACACTCACTTATATATAGAGTCACATGATCGCACAAGTTTGTTCTATTAAGTGATTGCATCCAGCACTTCTAAATAGTGTTGAGCGAACCCGGACTGTAAGGTTCGGGTCCATACCGAACATTCGGGTGTCCGTGACCCGGACCCGAACACGGACATATCAAAAAATGTTCGGGTTCTGGGCTCTGGTAGTTGATCACGCATGTTGAATAGCTGAAGGGCAGCCAATCAACAAGCCTTTCACTGGTTTGCCCTTAGAAGCCATCACAGCCATGCCTACTAATGGCATGGCTGTGATTGGCCAGTGCATCATGTGACCCAGCCTCTTTATAAGCTGGAGTCACAGTGCTGCATGTCATATGCTCTTGGGTTAGTGTAGGGAGAGGAAGCTGTCGGCGTTTTTGTGAGGGAGAGATTGCAGACATTTTAACATCTGATCCTGCATCCTGAGATTACTACTGCTGTTGCTCTGAGGGACAGATTGCAGAAATTTGAAATTTTACATACTGCTGCTTTGAGTGACAGATTGCAGATTGCAGATCAAACTCTGCATAACACAACGATCGCTACGATCGTGCACAACAATCAGATTGTTGGAGTAATTTGAGATTTTACAAACTGCTGCTTTGAGTGTGACATATTGCAGATCAAACCCTGCCTAACACAACGATCGTTACGATCATACACAATGATCAGATTGTGCGATCGTACAGAACGATCAGATTGTGGGAGTAATTTAAGATTTCACATACTGCTGCTTTGAGCGATCTGACTGCACTAGGTAGAGGCTTCTGCTTAGAGGGACAGATTATTGTTCAACAATCATTGCCTACTCCTATAGGGCCAGCTGTTGCTGTAAGTGACACATTATTGTTCAAAAATCATCTCCTAGTTCTAAAGGGAGAGTTTCCAGCTGTTGCTTAGAGGGACAGATTATTGTTCAAAAATCATTGCCTACTCCTATAGGGCCAGGTTACAGCTGTTGCTGTAAGTGACACATTATTGTTCAAAAATCATCTCCTAGTTCTAAAGGGAGAGTTTCCAGCT
>BLSH010268657.1:40526-51343 GCA_018402905.1 Glandirana rugosa
CCCTCCTCCCATACCCCACTCTTTTCCCCTTACTCCTCCCTCACCCCCATCCACTATCCGTGTGTATAAGACCACTTCCGTACTCTCAAGGGTTCTAATCACAACTCGCTTGGGCCTGACATTGCAAGCCCAGGCATGGCTTGAAATCCCACAGGCACCGTGCCTGGGCCTGGGCCTGTAAAGTTTTTAGCAAGCCCAAGCCAGGCCCCAAGACGATAAAATGAGGTGCACAACTCTTCGACGTCCCGTCGGTTAGTTGTTCGCAAAGTGACCAAACGGGAATCTTCGGTAGTGTCGGTACGGATGATTACCGTACCGACACTAACCGGCCACGTAGTACACTGGGTCGGAGAAATATTCGACCTCAGTGTCACGACGTCAGTGTACGAGGAACCCAATCACATCCCTTTCCATCGACTGCCGAACCCGAACGATTTTTGAAATGTCCGGGTCCGGGTCCGTGCCACGGACACCCTAAAGTTCGGTACGGACCCGAACGTTACAGTCCGGGTTCGCTCAACACTAATCTTGGGAACTCTCATGCCTTCACCAGAATATGTGTGCCTATCACCTACCCCCACTCCCTCCTCATTCCCCTTTTCTCACCCCATACCCTCCTCCCTACACCTTTGACCTACTTCTCCTCCCCAATTTTGAACTGTTCAGTTGCCAGTAAGTATTTTTTTTTGTGGTTATTGTTAATAGAAATCACTTTACACGGACAATGCACAAAGCCATACACATACGATTGTCTATGCACCTTTTCGTTCATCTGACGATCACCTTGTTCGGTTGCATTACACATTTAGATTACCTGATAGGCAAGGATTCCTAGGGGAATTGTTAGAAGCCCAACAGCGTCCAGCCTCATCTTCGAACCCTAACCCACCTAATCCTGACTCTCACCCCTCCAAATCCAAACCACAACACAGAAACTGCCTGGCTCCAAGCTTACTGCCTTGGGGGTGGTCTCTCCCACAAAACATATTCCTACCCTACACCCTTCTGACCCCCCTTGGAGTTCTCGCCAAGCATATATATATATATATATATATATATATTGTTGAAATGTTGAACCTGTTGGAAATTCTGTTCTGTGTGCCCTTAACCATTGAGAACATCATAATGTTAACTGTATTATTATATTGCAGATTCTGATTGCTGATAAACTCAAGTTATCTTGCCTATCGGCCTATTGTTTCTTCCTGACCAATCCCGACCTACTGCTACTGATCCTGCAAGATGGCAGCTCCTAGCCAATAGATATCAGCACATAACCAACCCACCGAACTCTTATTACCCCTAATCCTCACACACCTTACCGACCCTAGCCTCGCCTTGATACTAACACAGCACACCCATCCCACTCATTTGATACCACCAGTCCATTCTCTCAGGCCCCTCTACTATTACTGCACATGCTCCCACCACTTGCCTGACAGAACTATCACACCTTGATACCTCACCTCTAAAATTACGCCCTCCTATGCCTCCCCATATGCACCTCAGACCTCCCAGATATCTGAGATCCCACCTGTCTCGTATCCACTACCTGCTACTTCCACACCCAGCGAACTCTGGCAATTCTCACTGACCTTTTCCAGACATCTCCCCCCATCAGTGTGAGCTAGCCGGTCTAAACTCACCTCCAGATTTGTTCCCCATATCCCCTCTTTGGCCCCTGACTTAGTTACCTACTCTCCCTCCCCCTACCTCCATTAGCACACCCCCACATCTCCCCTACATACCCTATCCATCTCTCTCTCCCTCCAGACTACCCACCACCTACATGCAAGGGGATACTAAATCTCAATCTTATTTGGTATTATTAAACACTCCCCCACTAATTGTGCTCCAAGCACACTTAAAATGAACCAGACTTTCTCCATTCCCCACACTCTCAAACTAATCTCCCTAAATGCAAAAGGACTCAACCTCCCTGAAAAAATATCACACATCCTTGCTAACATGCACAGCCTAAAAGCAGATATTATATTTCTGCAGGGGACCCACTTTAAAACAACAGCTATTCCAAAGTTGAAAAACATCCACTACCCGCATGCCTACCACGCTACCTCCCCTACTTCCAAAACTAAGGGAACTTCCATCCTGCTATCCAGAAACCTACCCATCAAAGTATCTGACTCCCTGATAGACGAACAAGGCCGCTACACCTTCCTAAAAGGCACACTGTGGGACAAATCGATCATCTTGGCCAACATATACAGCCCCATTCTTCAGAGTGATAACCCGCCTACTCGTCTCCTTTCAATCGGGCATTCTTATTTTAGGAGATGACTCTCTAGACCCTCTTACTGACACTTCCATAGGTACCTCCCAACTACCATTTTGAGCCTTAAGAAAGATCAGGCTTTCCCTACAAACACTCTCCCTCCATGACACGTGGAGAACATTACACCCTCATGGCAAAGATTTTACATATTTCTCAGCCCCACACAAAAAGTATTCCCCCGATTATTTCTTTCTCAGCCAACAGGATTTACCCATCCTTTTCAAATCTACAATTGAACCAATGTTCACCTCGGATCACCACCCAATCACCCTTACCATGAAGTTCCCTGAACATAATCACTTCTCCAGGATTTGGAGACTTGACCCTAACTTACTGACTGATGAGGAATGGTCCGCAAACTTAACTCCGCAACCTCTAAGGCCTCATACACACGTGTTTTAAAAAACGAGCTGTAAAGCTAGTGCCAACGGCAGGAAAAAAATTGGCATTAAAAACACGGTTTTATCAGCGTTATGCACTGGTATCAATGCGCGTTATACCGCACTAGCTTTTAACAGTGTTTCTCATGCCTCTATTCAAATCAATTCCCTATGGCCCATTGATTTGAATAGAAGTCGCATCACAAGTCGGATCATGAGGATCCGACTTGTGGTGCGACTTGTGTGTTGAGAATCTTGAAGGGGAACCTCCGCTAAAATGAACAACATTTTTTTAAAAAATGGTGTGGGGCCCCCCAAAATCCATACCAGACCCTTATCTGAGCATGCAGCCTGGCAGGCCAGGAAAGGGAGTGGGGACGGGCGAGCGCCCCCCCTCCTCCTGGACCATACCAGGCCACATGCCCTCAATATGGGGGGGTGGGTGCTTTGGGGCAGGGGGAGGCGTGGGGTTTTGGCACAGGGTTCCCCTTAAAATCCATACCAGACCGAAGGCCAGATCGAAGGGTCTGGTATCGTTCTGGGGAACCCCACGCAATTTTTGTTTCATTTTTGCAGGGGTTCCCCTCCAAGATCCTCAGCACACAAGTCGCACTGCAAGTCGGATCATCATGATCTGACTTCTGGTGTGGCTTCTATTCAAATCAACGGGCTCCTATAGGGAACCATTGATTTTGAATAGAGGCAGAGAAACGCCTGATGAGGCCTAACGTTGTGTATACAACGTTAGGTCGTGTTTTTGAGCTTGATTACCGCACCAGCATCAAAATAGCTCTAGCGCTCCAGTTTCAGAACTTGCTTGTCGTGGGTTCTTGCTGCAGCTTAAAAATGCCGATGTCACTTACAGCTCAAAAACGTCAGTGTGTGTATGGGGCCATTGAATAACATGGAGATGCGTTTTTAAGCTGCAAAAAAGCTCCCGTTTGTATAGGGCCTAACTATTTCCAAGATAATGACACTCCTGACACTTCTGCCCTGACCCAATGGGAAACATAAGTGCGTGATACGGGGTTAACTCATGTCTCTGGCCTCTGCTCTAAAGCATGAATGACAGAAACACATGAATGAACTCCTTTCTAAAATACAAACACTAGAGAGGACTCATAAGCACAACTTAGCCCAACACATCAACCAAGAACTGATCAAAACTCCCAAAATCCTACTTGAAGAAATCCGCCACAAGCTAAGGAAAATATACTCTGTCACAGAAACTTTTTTATGAACACAGTAATAAAAGTGGACATTACTAGCACAAGCCAAAAAATCCAAGGCCACCAGCTAAAGACCCCATCAGGAAACACTTTGTAAACCAATCCTGACATAACTCAAGCATTTGAATGCTACTATGCGGATCTGTATAACCTCTCTGCTTCTGAAACACAGAGACTACCCCCACACCCAGATCGGCTCCAATACAGAGTTTCCTAGAGAAACACTGCCCCAGAGCATGCACCTCAGATGCCACAAACTAGACAGCCCAATTACAACAAAGGAATAGGAGACAGCTCTTAAACACTTGAAACCAGGGAAAAGTTCCGGCCCGATGGCCTTACGGCTGTCTACTACAAAACCTTCTCTTCTACACTGTTCAAACCCTTCCTCAAAGCATTCAACTCCATCTCAACTAACAAACCACTTATGCCAGGCCTATTAGAAGCTCACATCTCTGTGATCCCCAAAGATGTAAAAGACCCTACCCAGATTGCTAGTTATAGACCAATATCCCTACTAAAAGTAGACAACAAATTTTTGCAAAAATCCTCGCCAATCGACTGCTCCCACTACTCCCTACCATCATAGACTGAGATCAGGTGGGTTTTGTCCCTGGTAGAGAAGCCAGGGACAATACAATCAAAGCCATAAACTTGCACCACCTCAAAACTTTCTTGAATCAAGCTGGCTCCCTCTTGTCTCTGGACACGTAGAAGGCATTTGACAGGGTGACCTAGGACTACATGGAAGCTGTTCTCAGAGCCTTGGGTTTGGGTGACCGCCTATTAGGCTTCATAATGGCTACACATGTGCGGTTAGTTTTGTTCCGAATTAAAATTCGGACAAATTTTTGTTTTTCGGAAATTCAGATATATCCAAATTTTCGAATTACAATAGTACCAAATTTAAATGAATCCAAAATTACAAAAAAGAAAATTCAGACGAAATTCGAATTTGGATAATTTTCAAATCATTTTTTGAATACTTGGATACTTGGAATACTTTGAATTCGAATAGTTTTAAAATCCCAATAGTTTTCAAATTGGAAAAGTCCTCAAATTTGAATAGCTTTCTAATTTCCAGAGAGAACAAAATAGAATAGAAAACAAAGGAATAGAACAGAAAAAAAACAATAGACTATAAAAGAATATAACAGAAAACAAAAGAATAGCATACAACAGAGTAAAACAGCTCTGTTCCACTCCACCACATTATATTCTTTCATTTTCTGTTATATCCCCCTCTATTGTATTCTACCTTTTTCCATTCTATTCCTCCACTTTCCACTCCACCCCATTCTCCTTGGAACTTGGAAAACGTTTCAAAAACAACTCAAATTCAAAAATGATTCAAATGTGAAAACGATTCGAATTCAAAAACTTTTCAAATTCGAAAACTATTTAAAAATGACTTGAAAACTTTTCTAATCGATTTGAAAACAAATAAACAAAACTAATTCCAAAAACAAATTGAACGAATGAAACAAATCTAACTAACTTATGTAAATAACGAATCAAAAAGAAAGGAAACTAAACAAATTTTTTCGCTCTGCACATGTCTAATAATGGCCTGCTGGACCCATTTCCAGACATCAGCTGAATACAAAGACCTTACCACTACTAACAGCCCTCCCAGCCATTCCCAATACAATAGCTCCACCTAGGACACACAAAGACTGGTCCCCAACCAGAAAACAGGAGTCAAATACATCCACTGTCAGTAAGTTACTTTTTCCAAACAAATTTAAATCTGACTCACTCTACAACCCACTGGCCTATCTCCATGGAGGGATAGAGAGATGGGAACCCCCCTCCACTTTTCCATTCCCTGCACACTATCTTCACCCCACCCCACTCCTCCAGTATCCTCCCTTCTTCCCCCCGGTTTTCCCCCTTCTATTTCTCTTATTGACCCCCCCCCAGAATATCCCCATGTCATGCAGAAACCTATATTTTCCCGAGCTCTATGCTTCCCACAACAGACGATTCCTAGCATGGTCTCCCCAGCTCTGCTGGTCAAGACCAGCCTCTACACTCTCATGACCTGCCACACACAAATGCATTAAAAAGACGACAGCCACCAATCCGAACATCGTAGTCATAGACGAATTCCGCTATGGATCTAAAATAACCCCTATGACAAATGACCTGTGATGCTTTGGTTCCCTAGATCACCCACCCTTTGTCAATATGTTGTAAGTCTCCTTCTCCACACTGTATTGTTGAGTCAAATTTAGAGGCTTGTTTTTGCAACTTGTTTTACCCCATACTTATTGTGCTTCTTGTTTCTGTATCACATCTACCATGCTTGTATTTCAATAAAAATGTTAATGTGGAAAAAAAAATAAGTTTATCTTGGTCTCATAAGACCATAGGACATGGTTCCAGTAATCCATGTCCTTAGTCTGCTTGTCTTCAGCAAACTGTTTGCAGGATTTCTTGTGCATAATCTTAAGAAGAGGCTTCCTTCTGGGACGACAGCCATGCAGACCAATTTGATGCAGTGTTCGGTGTATGGTCATAGCACTGACAGGCTGACCCCCCACCCCTTCAACCTCTGCAGCAATGCTGGCAGCACTCATACATCTATTTCCCAAAGACAACCTCTGGATATGACGCTGAGCACGTGCACTCAACTTCTTTGGTCGACCATGGTGAGGCGCTGTTCTGAGTGGAACCTGTCCTGTTAAACTGCTGTATGCTCTTGGCCACCAAGCTGCAGCTCAGTTTCAGGGTCTTTGCAATCTTCTTATAGCCTAGGCTATCTTTATGTAGAGAAACAATTATTTTTTTCAGATCCTCAGAGAATCCTTTGCCATGAGGTGCCATGTTGAACTTCCAGTGTCTAGTATGAGAGAGTGAGAGCGATAACACCAAATTTAACACACCTGCTCCCCATTCACACCTGAGACCTTGTAACACTAACGAGTCACATGACACCGGGGAGGGAAAATGGCTAATTGGGCCCAATTTGGACATTTTCACTTAGGGGTGTACTCACTTTTGTTGCCAGCGGTTTAGACATTAATGGCTGTATGTTAAGTTATTTTGAGGGGACAGCAAATTTACACTGTTATACAAGCTGTACACTCACTACTTTAGATTGTAGAAAAGTGTCATTTCTTCAGTGTTGTCACATGAAAAGATATAATTATTATACAGTATTTATATAGCGCCAACAATTTACGCAGCGCTTTACAACTTGAGGGTAGACAGTACAAATACAATACACTTAAATACAGTAGGAATCAGAGGGCCCTGCTCGTTAGAGCTTACAATCTAAAAGGGAAGGTCAAGAGATACAAGAGGTAATAACTGTGGGGGATGTGCTAATAGAGAAGATAAATGTACAGTTGTTAGGTGGGAGCCAGATAGGCTTCTCTGAAGAGATTTTTCAGGTTTTCAGAGATCATCTGAAGGCGGACAAACTAGTAGAAAGTCGGACAGATTGGGGTAGAGCATTCCAGAGGATGGGAGAGGCTCTGGAGAAGTCCTGGAGGCGAGCATGGGATGAGGTGACAAGGGAGGTAGAGAGCAGGAGGTCTTGGGAGGAGCGAAGATATCAATTTGGTTGGTATTTTGAGACCAGTTTAGTGATGTAGCTGGGGGCCAGGTTGTGAATTGCTTTATAAGTTATTGTTAAGATCTTGAATTTAGTACGTTGGTTGAGTGGATATATGATAAAATATTTTCAAAAATGTGAGGGGTGTACTCACTTTTGTGAGGTACTGTATAAATGTGGAAGGCAACACACATATAAGACAATGATATGATCGATGGGATAGAACCCATAATTTGTAATTTAATCAATATTGTATCATTGTTATTATACGTTGTATAATTGTGTAATAATATAGTGTTCGCCATGGAGGACCACCTATAATGCGTGTGTAACCATATAATTTTCCACACATCGTGCACTATAAATTTCTCAATCATAATAATGGGTTAAATCTTACTCAAAATTCAAGCCCATTGGGATACTAGTTTGCATATTAAATATCCAGAATACCTCTTGTTTGCAAAGGATCCTAAACCTGTCACCACCTCTTCTAGGAACTGACACCTTCTCAATACCCTGTATTTGTAGCAAAGAAGTATCGCCACAATGAGCCCCATTAAAATATATGGCTACATTTGTGCTATGTTCTTTTTTCAATAGCGTAAGCATGGTCGTGCAAGTTAACACGGAGTTGTCTAGTCGTATGACCCACACATTGGAGGGCACACTCTTTGCATGTAATTACATTTGTGGTATTGCAATTTATGAAAGTCTCTAAACTCTCTATTACTGACCATAGGGCGGAATTTATCACCCTTGATAATGCGAGGAAAACAGGCAAAACCAGCTCCACATTTAAAATTGCCGTGAAGTCCAACCAGGTTCTAGCAAAAGTAATGGAATTAAAATCACTGGGAGACAAAAAATTTGCAAGGGAAGGAGCTCTATGTGATTCGGTCTTATAACCCTTTATGGACTTTTGTTTTTCTTTTTGACATTTTTTACTATTATTGTTTCAATATTTGAGATAATATTTGTCAATTATTTAGTTATTTGTATAGCTTTATATTCCCCTTGTTCTTAATTTGTTTGCTTTACTTGAATTGGGAAATGTTTAGAAATTCTGGATGCAATCACTTAATAGAACACACTTGTGTGATTATGTGACTCTGTATATTAGTGAGTCTAGTATTTGTATCCTATATGGTTTTGATAAAGCACGTCTAACATGTGAAAAAGCATCAACCTCTCTCCTTCCCCTGCCTACATGCCTGTTTTTGCTATGCTTTTAATTTTTTTGCCAATAAAGCCAATGTTTACATCGTCTTTGGGAGTACAGCCATCCGAATTTGTGTTTATCCTGACCACTGCTGCAGTGGACTACTATTCTGGACTACTGAATTGGATTGAGCCTTGCCGGCTTACCTGTGAGCAACAATACCTTGCTTTCATGATACTTAGACTTTCACTTGCCGAGCTAGCTCGGCTTGTTTTGGCTATTATACTGTTGATGACACGGAATATGTTTAAACCATGAGAATTCAGATGATACAGACAATATGGCAGGGGTAAAGTACAGCGGAACTTTAGGTGCGGCACAGAAGAATACTCTGAGATCGGCTGCCAACCAAAGTCTACATACTATTGCAGACGATGGTACAAGCTCATTGTGGTTCATGTTTGGTAAGATGGAAAAACTCGTGATCAAAGAAATGTAATCTTTTTTGGGATTAAAAACACACTCATGGAACATTTGACTCCAAAAGAAAGCTCTATTTGTGGGAAAAAAGGGCATCAATTTTGTTTAGGTACAGCATCGCACGACCATGCAATTGTCAGTTAAAGTAACGCAGTGCCGTATTGCAAAAAAGGGCCTGGTCATTAAGGAGATAAAACATTCCGGGGCTGAAAAGGTTAAAGACATCCCCCGTCCAAGGACCTAGATCTGAAATTAAGCGAGAAGCTAGACCATATTGAAAAAGACATATTAGAAAACAATAAATAAAAGTTACTATTGGATTGTTTTGATGAGTACAATATGGTTTATACTGTATATATATATGGAGAAAACCTTGATTTCAATACAGGTCCAAGAAACCCTCATCATCAGGCAATGTGGCAAAACATGTGAGTTTCTCTGATACCCAGAGCTGAAAATTTATATTACACCTTAGCAGGATCTGCCTCAGATTCATACCTGGAGGGGGGTGTTAGGAGCGACATCCAGAACCCCGCTGATCCACGTTTAAACACAACAAAGCCTCCCATCGAAAAAAAAAGAAAAAGAAAGGAGAAGGAAGAAAGTATACAAAAAACCAGGAGAGGAGGGTTCAACAATGGAAAACATCTCAAATGTCTTGAATTTATCCAAAAGGGACTTCACTCCATCTGAGATTACCTTACTTGCGAAGGGTTTAAGTTTTTGTCCCATCAAACATTTCAACTTATTTGAAACCATTCTTGATATGAATAAATTTGACTCTCCGTAAACATTATTTTCAAGGCAGCCAGGAAGCAGCTTTAAATAACTCTATTGGGTCTGTAAGGTCTGAATTGTCCATGTATATGGATTTCTGTGATCTATCTGCTGACAGTAGAGAGAAGGCAGTGGTTCCCCGGTGGAGGCCTTTAGACTGCGGTCGGAGTTCTACCCTGTCAACTCAAAGGGTAAGGTATTAGATTAATTTCAGAGGGCTGTTGGAGTGGATGTCACTAGGCTAGCATCACGTTCAAACAATAACGGATTTATTTATAAAGATAATCTCACTAGGAAGGAACGTGAGGCGCTTAAAATTCTTGATGCGGGCCCCTCAATAGCAGGCCCAGACTGGCCATAGGGCACTATCCGTCGGGCTGCAAGTCATTGCGGTACCCAAGGAAGCTGGGCTGCTCTGAGTCCACGCTGCTTACACAGGCCTCTCTGGAGCCACCAGTTCAGTTGAGCCGTCAGCGCCGGGGGGGGGGGCGGTTGGGGGGGAGAGACACTTTTGGCCTCTCTGTGGCCGCACCACTGTAGGAAATGGAGAGGCTCTTTGCCTGCTCCCTGTGCTCTCCAGTCCCCCAGTGCTCTCTAGCCCCCCCATTGCTCTCCAGCCCCCCCCCCCCGTGCTCTCCAGCCACTCCAGTGCTCTCCAGCCACCCCAGTGCTCTCCGCCTGCCCCCTGTGCTCTCCACCTGCCCCCTGTGCTCTCTACATGCCCCCTGTGCTCTCCACCTGCCCCCTGTGCTCTCCATCTTTCTTCATGCTCTCCATCAGCCACCCCAGTTTTCTCTGCCTGCCCCTTTTGCTCTCCATCTGCCCCCTGTGTTCTCCACCCCCTCAGTGCTCTCTGTCTGCCCCGTGCTCTCTGCCTGCCCCCTGTGCACACTCCAGTCACCCCAGTGCTGTCTGCCTGCCCCCTGTGCTCTCCACC
>BLSH010268657.1:52566-64555 GCA_018402905.1 Glandirana rugosa
CATGCTCTCCTTCACACCCAGTGTTCTCTGGCTTCCCTGTGCTCTCCAAACCCCCCCCATGCTCTTTCCTGGCCCCTCTGGTCCCCTGCACCTCTATCAGGTTCCTCTCTTCTGGGGGATCCGTCAGGATGGGGTATAGAGAGTGGGGAAGAGGCCGGGTAACATGTCATGGGCTGCTCAGTCCAAAATGCCCGGGCCTGCTTTTTGCCCCAGTCCGGACCTGCTGGGAACTGCCGCAACTGAAACAACCTGACCCAACGGTAGTCTGTCATTCATATGTGACCACTTTTAGTTTTTTTGTAAAGAAAAGCACATATAACTCATAACAACTGATTTATATTTTAATCCAAACTAAATTAATAAATAAATAATAAAGGCATTTTATTTTTTGCATGTTTTGTGCCATGCTTTTCAGTAATTAAAAAGACAAGAATAACACTGGAAAAAGTGAAAAAAAAATAAGTGTAGATATGTGAACAGATGCTAGATGCTAGAAGAGCCAAACTATTTATCATGCCTTTAGGTTTGTGCCTTTAAAGATATATACTGTTAGGCCTCATACACACGGACGTTTTTTGACGCCGGCGTTTTCTGGCGTTTTTTGCAGCTCTCCATGTTAGTCAATGGCCCCATAAAAACGTTGGCGTTTTTGAGCTGTAGATGGCGTCGGCGTTAGTGAGCTGAAAGTAGAACCCACGGCCATCGCATTCTGAGACTGTAACGTTTTGGCGTTTTTTGACGCCGACGCCGTAAAACGCCAACTAATATTGTACCGGCGTTTTCCGGCATTTTTTGACACCGACGTTTTTAGGTTGAAAAATAGCAGAGGGATGATTTTTTTTTTTTAAAAAAACGCCTATTGGCGCCGACGCTCACTAACGCTCACTAACGCCAATGCATAACGCCGAAAAACGCTTATTTTTTTTCCTTGACGTCGGGCCCGACATTTTGTTTATTTTTAAAGATACACCCGTGTGTATGAGGCCTTAAAGTGATTGTAAAAGATACATTTTATTATTTAAAAATAACAATCATCTCATATTTCCCAGTTCTGTGCAATGGTTTTGCACAGAGCAGCCCTAATTCTCCTCTTCTGGGGTCCCCTGCCGGCCCTCCTGGCTCCTCCCCACTGACAAATGCCCCCATAGCATGCCACATGATATGAGGGCACTCATCCGTGCTTGCTCCCAAGCCATGCCCTGTGTGTCCATTCACACAAACAGCGTGGCTAGGCCCCAACCTCCGTACTTTCCTCACTGGCTGTGATTGACAGCAGCAGGAGCTGCTGCTCTCATGCATATCACTGGATCAAGATCAGGCTCAGGTAAGTATGGGGGGGAAGCTCCACACAGAAGATTGTTTACCTTAATGCAGAGAATGCATTAAGGTAAAAAAACTTCTACCTTTAGAACCACTTTAAGCAGTCAAGGACCCCAAGTACCAAGACAAGAAATGAATCAATAGCCTATAGACAAGCATTCTCTTCTTTTTAATCCGAATAAACACATATAAAAAATTAAGAATAGGAGAAATTTCCTGCAAATGAAAATAACATGTTAGCTCTAGAATGTAGAAATTACAGAAATGTTACCTGATTTTGCAGATATCTGAATTGCAGTTGCTGAAGAAATACGGCCTGTGATGAAAATAAGAAGCATATAAAATACAATTTAGCACATACACAGGGGAACCATAAGTAGGATTTTATTGCTGCTTGTGCCCCTATTGGGTAAGATTTTCCCTCACTTCTTATTTCAGTGATGGTCATTCTTGAGACCAGAAGAGAGGGCAAGGGCTCAGTTTGACAGGCACTATTTTCTTAGATTTGACATGCGTTTGGAATACAAGGCAAATGCAGATCAGATCTTATTGACTGTAATTTAGCAATTCAGAGAGTGTGTTTAACCTATTTTGTGTTGCATTCCTTTGGTCGCAGCATGTCCTTTCGATGTACATTTGAACTGTAGGCAAAGCAGGTCAACACACAGTTCTTGTCAAACATTGTGTTTCCCATTCAAACACATTATTTGCATTCTAATAGCAAAGGCAGCATTTGACAAGAACACCCATCAACATGAGCCCTAAATCTCTCCAAAGACAAGAAGACACCCCTCAGTGGAGAGGAGACAAATTATAACCCCTGTTGGGTTTTTATTGTTGTCTATGTCTCCACAGACAACATTTCCACTACTTCCTGCCCCAGAGCCAGTTTTCAGCATAGGAGGAAGAGAGGACAAATCTCTCAAGTAGGGACAAACCCAATAAAACATTCAAAAAGATGCAAACAATATTTTGTGTAATTGAAACAATTCATATTAAAAGAGGAGCATAAAGAGAGACTAATACTCTTCAGCCATCTGTAAGGAGCAATCCCAATTAACAACCAACAGTCATCTTACTATTTCTCTTGACAATGCTCACTCACTGTACTCCTTGTCACCCTAGGATAAGACTATAGAACAACTCCCCTCATCTTCATACCATAGGTGGGATATGTTCTGTACCAGAGAACAATTCTTATTGATAACAGCGTACAGGAAATAATCAGCTTAATAGACAAGATCAAAAGGTAACTTTCAGCTCTCATCAAACAGATATAACAAAACACTTTCAATGGCATATTTTTATATATTTTTTACACTTTATTATATTTTACCGAAAAGGAGCAAATAAGAGAAGTTAGTTATTGGGGTTTATATACAACTTAAATGATACTAAAGGTTTGCTTTTTTTTTTTTAATAACATGTTATACTTCCTCTGTGCAAGGTGTCAGGTCACCTGACGGCAGGTAACAGGTGCGCACCACTAGGTTTAGGGACGCACCGCTAAGGTTGGGAACCTGTAGCTGACTGCCACGAATGGGACTCTGGGTGGTGATGGAAGCAAGACCACAGGAGCACTGACACAGATATTCAGGGAGCTAGAGCATAGGTTTCCCCAGGGTGCGGGGAGCAATTCATGGACGACTGGCTCTATCTATGTGTGTTGGCGTCAATGCGCTTTAGGCAATTATGTTGACGTCAACACACATGTTTATTACAGATTTTCCGCTGTTTTGTCACTTACTTGCAATATTCTTACTGAATTCAGATGCTTATTGTACTATCATTATGGCTGTAGCATCCGCATAACTTTTTTTACTCTCATCCTGTTTTTGTTTCTAGGTGATTTAGAAGTATTACACACTCTTATCCTGGCTACATACGCCTACTTTCTTCACCTTATGGTTGGTTTTTCCCAGTGCTACCAATAGATTGGATATAACCTTTTCTCTGCTGACATCTGGGATTCTCATTCGTCAGTCTTTAATATAGCGCCCCCAGGTTATCTTTTTAATCTCTCGTTGGTTTATGTAAGTTTAAAGCAATCTTATTATTTTCTAATTTAGCTATATTTGGATATAGTTTATGAGACATATTGTCCTTATTATGCCTTATACACATATGTGTTGGGCATATTATTATACATGTTTTAAAAAATGTGGTTCCATTTGTATGAAAAGGTTTTTATACAATATCCTTTCTCATTTCCATGCCAGCTCGGACTCTATGCATCCTCTGCAATCGCAGATTGCTAGGTCCCACTCGGCTCATGGGGTTGACCAGTCCTTGACCTCTGTGGGTGGTGTCTGCCCTGGTAAGTGTACTGACCTTTTTGGGGGTTTCCATTAAGCCATTTTAGGAGGAGCAGCCTTACATCAAACATCAATGATATGTAATCACACCTGTTCAGTTATTTTGATATTTTGTATTTTCACTTATCTATATATTTCTTTATTATTTAAGAGCATGAGATTGATGGGTGTCAACTAAATCCCCTGAGGAAGCCTGTGATAGGCAAAACATGTCGGGATAGCTCTGACCCACTCTCCACACTTTCATCTGGGTAACCCCCAATCAAATGAGAGAGACTATATGTTTTTAATGTGTTGTAAAAAATATCTGCTTTTTGTTCTTTTTACAAATTATGTATTAAGAAAATGTGATAATTTTTTTATATATAATAATGTGTCACTCTGCAGTCTGCACCATATAATCCCACTCAGCAGGAACAACACACACAGAAAGCCTAACACACAGGGGTTGATTTACTAAAGCTTGAAATTGCAAATTTTGGTGCAGATCCATACAGAAACCAATCAGCTTCAAGGTTTTATTGTCAAAGCTTGATTGAAAAAGCCGAGGTTAGAAGCCGATTGGCTAGCATACATAGCTGCACCAGTTTTTGCACTCTCCAGCTTTAGTAAATCAACCCCACAATGTTGATCGGCGTCAGTGGCTAGCACTGCAAGGTGTTATATAGTTTTCCTAATTAGGACCTGAGGTGGAGCAGACAGACAGGAGAGCATGCCAAGATCAGGGTAACCAGCAGACAGGAATAGTCACAAACAAGCCAAGATCGGAGTAACAAGCAGACAGGAAGGTCACGAACAAGCCAAGGTCAGTATAAGGAATCAGACGGAGAGCAGATGGAGAGCAGGAACCACACACACGGAAAGCCTAACACACAATGTTGATCGGTGTCAGTGGCTAGCACTGCAAGGTGTTATATAATGTTCCTAATTAGGACCTGGGGTGGAGCCCTGCTGAGGAAAGCTTACTAAAGCACACAGGTGAGTGATGCACGGTCATTAAGCTGACCACAGGCAGACAGGTAACTGGCTCCAGGCCGAGACCCCCAGGGTCTCCCAACTCATTCTCACGGCTGGCTAAAGGTGGATAGAGAGGACACAGCAGTACAGAACAGCAAGGAATAGTCAGTGAGATAGCCAAGGGTCAGGGCAAAGAGCAGACAGACAGGAGAGCACGCCAAGATCAGGGTAACCAGCAGACAGGAATAGTCACAAACAAGCCAAGATCGGAGTAACAAGCAGACAGGAAGGTCACGAACAAGCCAAGGTCGGTATAAGGAATCAGACGGATAGCAGATGGAGAGCAGGAACCACACACACACGGAAAGCCTAACACACAATGTTGATCGGCGTCAGTGGCTAGCACTGCAAGGTGTTATATAATGTTCCTAATTAGGACCTGGGGTGGAGCCCTGCTGAGGAAAGTTTACTAAAGCACACAGGTGAGGGGTGCACAGTCTTTAAGCTGACCACAAGCAGACAGGTAAGCAAACAGACAAGACATGAATGTTACTGCTGATTCAAGACACAAGGGTTTTGCACAGAGTGGCAACAATCCTCTTTTTCCGGGGGTCCTTCGGTGGCGCCCCTGGCTTCTCTTCCTCTCGAGTGACTCGTCAGGGAAGCGCTCTCCCTGGGGTCACTCGTGCGGGCATGCTCCCAGGCCCTGTTGCTGCGTCCATTGACAAAGTTAACAGAACTCAGCCCCGCCCCCCAGCTCCTGCACCACTGGACTTGATTGACAGCAGCGGGAGCCAATGGCTCCCCTGCTATCAATCTATCCAACCAGGACCCAAGACACCACACCAGCTGGAGCTACTAGGCTTGGTGTGGGAACGATCAGGCTCAGGTAAGTAAACGGGGGCTCTGGGGGACAGCTGCAACAAAAAAGGTTTTTCACCTAAGGTGAAAAACAGGGATGGTTTACAACCCCTTTAAGCTCTTCAGTTTTCTGTGAAATTCCACTGACAGTGCTCCCAATACCAAAGTGCCCCTGCCGTTAAGAACAAATCTGTGACCTGCAGCATTGCTCAATGTTACCTAAACAATAAAAAGCAGAGGTCGCTCAATCTACTAAAAATAAAAGAGCACCTGTCTGGCAAATGAAAATACTTCCTGAATTGGGCAACTTTTCCATATTTATTACTTAACCAAAGTTGTAGGCTATTCATCTAGCAGGCACCCATTAAGGTGCTAGAACACATGACATGTCAGTCCTGGCACTCTGCAGAATTACAATGGTAGAAAAGATGCTGGCACTGCGTATGACCGGGATACTGGGTAAGATTGGGAACCCATCAGAGAGTAAGGGGCCCTGGACGTTTGACCATTTGCCACCTTCCCTAATAATGGCCCTTTGTTATGTAACTCCTCCCTGCTATAAATCCCTACATACTCTGCTCATTTGGATGGGGAGGGGAGGGATATAGCATATCTGGCCCTTGATCATGGTTACGTGGGCAAATCTCTATTACAGGGATGATCTTTATAGCATATGGAACGCAAAGTGACACACAAAGCAAATCATATGCTGCAAAGGACTTTGAAATCATTAAGACATTTACATATCCATGCAATGTACCATTATTTTGTGATTGTAAATATGGCAGAGGGAAATGGAATAATTTTACAGCGGCTATCAATCCATGGCTCCCACTCACCCACTAGGGGTGGCTATCTGCTCTCTCAGTGCCTGCTTTTATGCTGGAGTTTTTCTATTCAAGATAAGATTGCTATACTTAGGTGAATGCTGTTGCCCTCTAGTCTACTGACAACAATTATGTAGTGAATTAGGTGGTAGAAATCAATTCTGCTTGTAATACTGCTAGGAAACAAGTAAAAGTTAAAGCTGTATTAAAGTAAAAAATGTGGTCTAATACACTATGGTAACTTATGCTACACAAAGTAAGTGGATCTTTCCTGCACGGGGGTCAGACACGTCCTCTTTGCTGCCAGAAAGAAACAGAGGTTGTTACACAGCACCTTGCCCATTCAGAAACCGCTTGTATTTTTATTGATGATTAGCCAAGGTGGAGATTGTGATGCCTCTACACCTTAACCAATGAGAGAGCACCTTATCAGTGGTGTACTAAGGGGGGGGTGCAGGAGGTGTGGTTCATACTGAGTGAGGATTCCCTGGGGTGCCTCCTGACATTTTTTTTTTTGTTTTGCGCCTTGCAGCTGCACTGCAGCACAGTGAAACACAAAAATAAATGGAAGACGGCCACAAAAACACCCAAGCAAGTCCACACCTTGTGCTTCAGTGACAGCAGCAGCTGGTGGGGAGTCAGTACTTGGGGGAGTTGTGCTGGGGTTCGGTCTGTGCAGTGAGGCCTGTGTTGGGGGGTCAGTATGTGCTGGGGAGAATCAGTACTATGGTATCTGTGCTGTGGGGAGTCAGTACTGAGGTTGGATTCTGTACTGAGGGGGTGGGCTGTGCGGGGGGATTTAGGGAAGTTAGGGAGGATCTGTACTTCCGGTTCTGTGTAGGAGAAGTTGGTTTGTACTGTAGGGTAAATAGGCTGGGAGGGGGATGAATTGTACTGGGAAGAGGGGGTAATTTTGGTTGTACTCTGTGAAGTGGCCTGTGTTACACACTCATGACCTGTGTACTGTACTGTACCCCTGTCACCTGCCCATGCAATTACATAGGGGGATTGTACTGAGGGCCACATACTTGAGGGGTGTATGGGTATCTGTACTGAGGGTTTGTACTGGAGGTGGGTCTGATACAGTGGGGTCTGTATTAAAGTGATGGCATGGAAGGGTGGATTTTGGAAAGTTAGAGGCTCCTTGTGTGCTGAGGGGTCTGTGCTGGAGGTGTCAGTCTGTGTTTGGGGGTTGGTATATACTGAGGGGTTTGTGCCTGTGGATTGGTCTGTACTGAGAACTCAGGCAATATCACTCTGTGCTGAGGGGTCTGTGTTGGGTGGTTGGTCTGGGCTGAGGGGTCTGTGCTGGAAGGTCAATCTGTACTAAGGGGTCTGTGCTTGGGGGGCTCAGCCTGTGCTGAAGGATCTGTGTTGGGGGGGTTGGTCTCTGCTGTGGGGTCTGTGCTGGGGGGTCTGTGCTGGGGGAATTGTTTTGTACTGATGGGTTTGTGCTGGGGGTGGGGAGTTGGTCTGTACTGTGGAGTCTGAGCTGGGGTTATCAGCCTGTGATGAGGTGTGCAGGGGGGCAGTATGTACTGAGGGGTCTGCGTAGGAGAGGTCGGTCTATACTCAGGGATCTGTGCTGGGGGGTCAGTCTTTGTTGGGAGAGGGAGCCTGTACTGAGAAATATATACTGGGGGAGGGGGTCAGTCTGTGTTTGAGGAGAGTCAGTAGTGAGGGGTTTGTGCTGGGGGTTCAGTCTGAGATGAGGGGTATGTCCTGGGGTGGTCAGTCTGTGCTGAGGGGTTTGTGCTGGGGGTTCAGTCTGAGCTGAGGGGGGATGTCCTGGGGGGTCAGTCTGTGCTGAGGGGTTTGTGCTGGGGATCAGTCTGTGCTGGGGGGTCAGTTAGTGCTTAGTGGTCTGTGCTAGGGGGGTCACTCTGTACTGGGGGGTCTGTGCTCAGGGAAGTCAGTCTGTGCTGGAAGGGATTCAGTACTAAGGGGTTTGGAGTCGGACTGTGCTGAGGTATAGGTGCTGGGGGTCAGTCTGTACTGAGGGGTCTGTGTTTGGGGGGTCAGCCTATGCTAAAAAAATCTGTGTTGGGGGGGTCAGCCTTTACTGTGGGGTCTGTACTGGGGGTGTCAGTCTGTGCTGGAGGGTTGTTCTGTATTGAGGAGTTTGTACTGGGGGGTTGGTTTGTACTGAGAACTCTGTGCTAAAGGCATTGGTCTGTGCTTAGAAGTCTGTACTGGGGGTTTGGTCTGTGTTTGGGGGTCAGTCTGTGCTGGGAGGATCAGTCTGTGCTGATAGGTATGTGCTGGGGGGTTCATCAGTGCTGAAAGGTATGTGTTGGAGGGTTTGTCTGTGCTGAAGGGTCTCTGCTGGGGGGACTTGGTTTTTACTGAAGGGTTTGTGCTGGGTTGGTTAGTCTGAGTTGGAGTAGGGAGCCAGTACTGAGGGTGCTTGGGGGTAAGTCTCTGCTAAGGGGTATGTGCTGGGGAGTCGGTCCGTGCAAGGGGGGTGGTTTGTGCTTAGTGGTCTGTGCTAAGGGGGTCACTCTGTACTTAGAGGTCTGCGCTAGGGGGGCTCCATCAGTGCTGAAAGGTACAGTATGTGTTGAAGGGTTGGTCTGCGCTGAAAGGTCTCTGCTGGGGTACTTGGTTTTTTACTGAAGGGTTTGTGCTGGGTGGGTTAGTCTATGATGGAGTAGGGAGCCAGTACTGAGGGTCTTGTGCTTGGGGGTCAGTCTCTGTTGAGGGATATGTCCCAGGGGGTTTGATCTGTGCTGGGGGGGTCAGTCTGTGTTTGGGAAGAGTTTGTGCTGAGGGGTATGTGCTGGGGAGTCAGTCGGTACATGGGGGATTGTGTTGTGCTTAGTGGTCTGTGCTAAGGGGGCCACTCTGTACTGAGGGGTCTGTGCTGGGGGGGTCAGTCAGTGCTGGGGGTGGGAGTCAGTATTGAGGGGTTTGTGCTAAGATGTCGGTCTGTGCTGAAGGGCCTTTGCTGGGGGGTTGGTCTGTGTTGGTAGGGTCAGTATCTGCTGCTGGGTCTGTCTTGGAGGGTCAGTATGTGCTGGGAGGATCAGTATTGAGGGGTCTGTGTTGCAAGGTCAGTCTACGCTGGGGAAGTGGCATCGGGAGGGGGGCTGACCTGGGCTCCCCAGGTCTCGTATTGGTCATTTACAATTATTAGCTCCGGCTCCCAAAGCCTGGAGTTGGCCAGGAACTCAGGGCTATAGTATGCAGCACTGCCCGAGTGCCCGGAGCTGTTAGGGGGCCCCATAAGGGTAGCCAACCTCAGTAAATTCAGACACAGTTATTGCAAATGTTTACTTCTGTCCCTGAATTATGTTACAGTCAACCACTGTCTGTAAAAATCCTGAGGCTATAGCTGCTCTGCCTCTCTGCTGCCTATTCAGCCAATGGGAACACAGTGTACCTGACCCCTTACCCAGCGTGGCTTTTTCGACTTTAGAAGATGAGATGCCGGCAGCTGGAGGACAGGAGAGGGAGGACTGTACACAGCCCTGAAACATGCCAGCACCTGCGTTTAGCTCTACCACCCCCCCAAAGAAGTGCAGTTTCAGTAGACCACTGTCACTTCCGAAACACAGTACACAAAACCTCAGTGTTAGCAGAATGAGGCCTGATCTCTGCTAGCACTAGCAGTTACATTTTTTGTAGTGGTTCAAACAGTCCTTGACAACCAGGTGCTTTTTTAACTGTGAGTCACACTAGGTACCCATAAATCTATTGTTCAGAATGTCAAACGAAAGGTACACTAGTGAAGAGGCCTACAGGATACTGAGCATGACAGATGAGAGTGATCGGGTAGCCTCACTGTTAGAATCTGGCTCAGTATTCGAATCTGTAGAGAGCAGCGGTACCCTGACAGATAGCGCTGACAGCGGAGTAGTCCCCGGAGTAGTCCCTGCTAGGTTCAGGCGTACCTGACCTCATTCCCAGGTTGCTAAGGTGCTATGTTCGCATGATTATCGTATGTAGCAGAGTGCCAGTACTAGTGCCGCTCTACCTTCTGGTGAACTGGTGAGCACCAACAGCCTAGTACATCCTCGTCATAAACAAACCAGCACTGCAATAATACTTGGTGACATGGCGAGTCCCATAAGTCCAGTTCAAGCTGGAGCGGTAACTAGCACAAGTATTCAAACACAGGCCCATAGAGCAGGGTTTCTCAACCCATGGTACACGTACCCCTAAGGGTACATGCACCACAGGCAGGGGGTACGCCGGCTGTGTGAGGGGCAGGGTGGCAATTGCCGCTGTGATGCCGGGTAAAAGGTTTAATGCAGCAGCGGCTTGCTGTATACAGCCGCCGCTACACAGTTGTATAATTGCAGAGCTGCCTGCAGCGGAGCGGTGCGAGTGTGCCTCACACACTCTTCCCCGACAGGAGCTTCCTGTCACGATGTCACTCTGAGGCTGGGAGCGGGGAATGGAAGAGGAGTGCTGCCTCTGCTCAGAGCGTCCACTGTCATGGACAAGTGAGTGAGCAAAGGCTGGTAACACTACAGTCCGTAATGTTATCTGTGCTCTCCAGTGCTTAACTTTTTTTTTTTAAGGGGGGGGTGTTAACCACCTCCCACCCGCGCCATAGCCGAATGACGGCTACAGCGCGGCTCTAAAATGCCGGGAGGACGTCAATAGACGTCCTCCCATTTGGCTCGTGCTGGGCACGCTCCCGCGGGCGCGAGCGGCGCGTGCAAGTGCCGCCGCACACTGCGGGAGCGTGCCCGCGGGTCCGGCGGACCCGATGTCCGCCGGCGACCCGCAATCTCCTTTCAGAGAGGAGGAACGGGGAACCGCCGAAGTAAACACTTATATAGCGGGTCAGTATCAAAAAATAAATGGAATGAAGTAATGTAGATATTGTAAGCATATAAATAAAATTCGAATCGGTTCTGTGGTTAGTTGTGCTTTTTGAGTTAAAGTGATAGTGCCAGTAAGAAATGTGTTAGGTCCTAAAACTTATCAGACCAATAACTAAAATGTCAGCTCCTAATGCAAGGTGTGTACAATTTCATCAATAAACCATCAATATAAGGTGCAAATACAAGTAATGTAATCTTTAGGACTCTTTTACAAGAAATCCTCAATGAAATCGTGTGACGAAGGCCAGGATACAACATACAGCTATTCCTTCACAACGAAGGGTGAGACAGTGATCTCCCTATAGAAACAGACCCGGCTTCGGGACAGAACACAGCATCCCTGACGGTGAGGCAAGACAAGAATCCTACTAAGCGTGCACCCCTTCAGTGGGGGACGTTTTCTGGTGAGTGGCCTCACGTGTGCAGTGAATAGGGGTGAACACCTGGTACAAGGGACAACACCACTCAAGAACCCTCTGTAGACCGAGCCCCTTTATAGATTGAATCTGACAGAAAGAAGCACTTTTATCCTAACGGCTATTGCTCGGTTTTGACATATTTTTTCCTCAAGTTCTTTGCAGGACTTTCTATGGTCATTTCACAATCCCTTATAAGTCTGGCAAAGTCGGTGGGGATTTTACACAAAAAGTTTAAAATTTAAAATTATTTTTCATATGTTCCCTGTTTAAGCACTTCGGACACTTTACAGGCGCTTGCTGCAATTTATCTCACATTACAACTTTTGATAAATTAGTTGTATTTATAAGCCTGGTAAAGTTGAATGAGATTGATGTAAGAAAATTCAAAAACGTTTTTATGCACTCTCTGTTTAGGCACTTTGGACACTTTATAGGCGCTTGCTGTAAAATATTTT
>BLSH010268657.1:136858-154412 GCA_018402905.1 Glandirana rugosa
CAGGTGACCTCGAGCACGTTTGCCCTCTCATCACCAAGTCAGGCCCAGCCGTTGACCGTCCGCCACACCATGTCGCCCTAGTCCGTTTACCTACCTGCCCATGTCCGTCCCAACCGTCGACCTCAGTGTCCTTGTCCTTCAGTGAGTTTTCGTAAGTGGACCCCGAGTGTCCACGTCCCTTGCGACATCTTACCTGTCGTGTCCGACGACCCAGAACGACTGAATTTATCCCGACTGACCGCGGCAAAGACCGTACGCGCGTGAAAAATCACCTAAATGTAACCGCCCTCTGAACGGTCAGCGAAACCTCCATCCAACCCCAACGCCCAACACGTACCCCTCAACTCGGAACCAGTCCACCGTCATGAAAGGTCCTAGAGTCCTCGAAATACGGAAGAAGGTTCCAGTACTACTCCACCAACCTCGGCAACAGAACCCGAACGATTTTTGAAATGTCCGGGTCCGGGTCCGTGCCACGGACACCCGAAAGTTCGGTACGGACCCGAACGTTACAGTCCGGGTTCGCTCAACACTACCCACAACGGCTCCAACCACCTCATCATGACCTTGGAAGAAGGCATAAAGCTCCTGAGATCCTGGAAAGTACTGCCACCTGACCAAGGCTCAACTCCCCATGCACAACCCGCAACCCCAACCTACCTCCAAAGCGACTGGCAAGTCTCCCGCCAATGTAAATCCACTAAAAAGTGCGCGCATGCCAGAAACGGCGCCAGTCAGCCCTATTTAAGTCAGCAAGACCCAGCAGCCTGTGCTGTCCATTCTACAGCGTTCCCTGCACCTGTGAGCCCCAGGTGAATGCTTTTGAGTGACTTCCTGTTCCTGTGACTCCAGCTGCCAACCCTGCCTGTACCCGTCCATCCATTTGCCTGATCCCGCTGTACCACACCGCCTGCCAGTTGCCGACCCGGACTGAACCACTACTCTCCCGTTTGCACGAGCTCCAGTGGACTTCTGCTCAATATCTGAAGTTTGTCCAGCCCTCGTGCCCCCCTGTGCTCCAGAGCTCCCTGTCCACACTATCAGGGGGTTCTCAAACCAGGGCCACAAGAGAGGTTGCCCCTGCATAAGCCAGACTCTACCACCAGGTAGGTGACAGAAATGGACAGCCATGTCAGAGTCTGCACCGGGGCCCTCTCCTATGGAGGAACTATGTGTGCACCTCGCTGGATTAACCCAAGCAGTGAAGAACCTGCAGGAGGGATATGCACGCCTGGAAAATCAAGTTCAGGACTTGGCCACTCCTAACCCTGCCAGCAGGGGCAGCACATCTCCCCGCACCATAGTGACTCTGCCCACGGAGCCTATGCCCGAGCGGTTTGCGGGGGACCGCAGGAGGTTTAGGGCTTTTTGCAGTTCCTGCGAACTGTACTTCGCTCTCCAGTCCCGCACATTTTCTCTGGAAGATGGGCTTGGTGATCTCGCTTCTTCGGGAAGACCCACAGGCCTGGACTCATCGGCTATTGGAGCAAAAGGCTCCCGAGACCACCACCTTGGATGGGTTCTTTCATGCAATGGCCCAACTATATGAGGACTTGCATCAGGCAGCCACCGCAGAAGCCGCACTCCATGCCCTCCAGCAAGGCGGCCGTCCTGCTGAGGACTATGTATCAGAGTTCAAGCGCTGTAGCGCCAACACAGCCTGGAATGATGCAGCCCTCTGCCACCGGTTCAGGCTTGGACTCTCCGAGCCGCTTAAAGATGAGCTGGCGTGCATCGGGGTACCCCATACCTTTGAAACATTAATTATGCTGGCCATCCAAATTCACTGTCGCCTGCGGGAGCGCAGAGCAGAAAGGGCAACTGGACTTCAGCGCCCTACCTATGCTCTCTCAAGTGCCTACTCCTCCAGGTCCTAACCCTATGGCAAACTCCTCCTCTCCGCTGGACAGCCCTGGGTCTATGCAGACTGTGGCCCTCCACCCCATCCCTGTCCAAAGAGGAATGCAGGAGGCGGATGAACCACAACTTATGCTTTTACTGCGGCGGCTCTGGGCACATAGTGAGGAGTTGCCCCGCCAAGACGGGTAAGGGTCCAACACCAGTCCCAGGGGAGGTGCTATCCCTGCCCAGTTCCCAGCCTCACTTGACCCTCCTCATCTTCCTGCAGCTCCCTGACAAGAACATCCAAGTTCCGGCCATCCTGGATTCGGGAGCATGCAGTTGTTTTATCGACCTGACCTTTGCTGCCCAGCATCGGATCCCACTCAGGCCCAAGGAACGTCCATTGTCTATCTGTTTGGCCGATGGGTCAAGTATCAAGTCGGGCATGGTAACCCAAGAGACTTGTCCCTTATCAGCTCGGACGGCCGAAGGCCACTCGGAATTCCTGGTATTGGATGCCATCTCCTCCCCGTTATTTCCAGCGATTCTTGGCTTCCCGTGGCTTCGAGCCCACAGTGCTCTCATTGACTGGAACTTGGGGGAAGTTCGGTTTCGGTCCCCTTACTGCCTGAGTAATTGCTTCCAGCCACCCCAGAGAGCATCACCGGCAGTACTCTCTATCAACCCTGATCCGGACCAGGAGACCCGCCTGGCTATCCCTGAAGCGTACCAAGACTTCTTGGATATTTTTAGCAAGAAGGGGGCGGATTCGTTACCACCGCGCAGACCATACGACTGCCCGATAGACCTGCTTCCTGGAACCGAGGTCCCTTTTGGCAGGATTTTCCCCTTCTCCAAAGTGGAGCTAGTAGTCCCAAGGCTTACCTGGAGGAGTACTGGAGGAACCTGCAGAAGGGGTTCATTCGGCCTTCCTCAGGAGCTGGGATCTTCTTTGTGGAGAAAAAGGATCACTCCCTCCAGCCGTGCATCGACTATCGGGATCTCAATAAGATCATAGTCAAGAACCAATATCCTTTACCCCTGGTTCCTGATCTCTTAACGCTTCAGCTCTGCAGCCATATTCATCAATTTGGATCTTCAGGGAGCTTACAACTTGATCCGCATACAGGAGGGGGATGAATGGAAAACGACATTCCGGACCCGGTTTGGCCATTTCGAATATTTGGTCATGCCCACGTTTCAGAACCTGGTCAATGATATCTTCAGGGACTTTCTTGATGGTGGTATATCTAGATGATATCCTCATCTTCTCCCCCTCCCTGGAGGAACATCGTAAACATGTCAGGTGTGTACTTAGCCGTTTGCGGCAGCATGGCTTGTATGCTAAGGCCGAAAAGTGTGCCTTCGAGCGCACAGAGATCTCCTTCTTGGGGTTCCACATTTCTACTACTGGCACAACCATGGACCCCCAGAAAGTTGCAGTTATTGTGGACTGGCCACCGCCAGTGGACAAAAAGGCGGTACATCGCTTCGTTGGCTTTGCCAATTTGTATAGAAAATTCATCCGAGGATTTTCTGCTGTCATTTCCCCAATAACACAACTAACTGAGCAGAATACCCGTTTCGTCTGGACCCCGGAAGTGCAGGATGCCTTCCAAACCGTGAAAAGACTTTTCACCTCGGCACCAGTTCTCAAACACCCCGACTCCACGCAGTCAGGGCAGTCTTATCCCAAAGACAGGAACTTAAGGCCTCTCTGCACCCCTTCGCGGAAGCTCTCTCCCCCCCGAGAGAAACTATGATGTGGGTGACAGGGAGCTTCTGGCAATTAAATCCGCCCTGGAGGAATGGCGGTATCTCTTGGAAGGGGCAGCGCATCCAGTCTTGGTCTTCACAGACCACAAAAACCTGGAATATCTAAGAATGGCCAAGAGACTTAAGCCCCGCCAAGTGCGCTGGGCCCTGTTCTTCTCCCAGTTTTAGCTACATATCTCGTACCAGCCCGGATCCAAGAATGTTAAGCCGGATGCGCTGTCGAGGATGTTTCACAAAACTGGGGAGGTACCTCCTCCTGACACCATCTTGTCAGCTCATCGCTTTCTGGTAATCCAGGAAGATCTTTTCACCCAAATCAGGCAAACGTTGACCAGCTCCACCATACCAGCAGATTCCGGACTTTCCCTCAAGGACGTGTTATGGTGGTCTGGTACACAAGTTTTTGTGCCAGAAGAACTCCGCCTGTCGGGCCTGGAACTCTGCCATGTTTTCAGTTAGCCGGACACTTTGGCCACCGAAAGACAGCTGAACTCCTTGCCCGCACCTTCTGGTGGCCACATTTGAAGGAGTACTGTAAGAACTATGTAAGTGCCAGCCCTGTCTGTGCCAAGAGCAAGACAGAGAGAGCTAAGGCTTGGGGTCTACTAAACCCGCTACCTATTCCTGAGCGTCTGTGGGTGCAAATCTCTATGGACTTCATTGTGGAATTGCCCCATCTGCAGGCTACACAACAATATTCGTGGTGGTCGACCGCCTCATGAAGATGGCGCATTTCATCCCAATGAGGGGCACTCCCTCGGCCACTGAAACGGCCAAAGTATTCATCCGGGAAGTTGTCCGCCTCCACGGCATCCCGAAAGAGGGGTGCAGTTCACATCCCGAGTCTGGAGGCCCTTGTGCTCTATCCAGGGAATATTCTCTTCAGCCTACCACCGGCAGTCCAATGGCCAAACGGAACGCACCAACCAGACCCTGCAGCAATACCTTCGCTGCTACTCCTCCTATTCTCAAGACGATTGGGTCTCCTTGTTACCACTAGCCGAATTCGCCTACAACAACTCCATCCATTCTGCCATCAAGCAGTCTCAGTTTTGGGCGAATCTCGGCTACCATCCCACGTTCCTGCCTGACCTCCTCCCAGAAAGTACAATCCCGGCCACACTGGAGATCACCAAGTTCCTGGAAAGAAACAATAAAATGCTGCAGGAGACCCTTACCCAGACTCAGGAACACAACAAGGAGACTTTTGATAGGAAAAGATGAGGAGAGCTTGATCTCCAGCCCGGCAATCGGGACTGGTTGGCAACCACCAACCTGAGACTATCCTGTCCATCTAAAAAAACGGGGGCCGAAGTTCATAGGGTCTTTCCCAATAAGGAAGAGAATCAATAAAGTGGCCTATGAGCTCGATTTGCCACCCGCACTTAAGATTCACCCGGTATTTCACGTGCACCTCCTCAAGCCAGTGGCCAAGGACCTGTTTCCAGGACGAAAGATGGCCCCACCAGAACAGGTGGTGATAGATGGAGAGGAGGAGTTCGAGGCGGAAGCTATCCTCAATTGCAGGAGAACAGGAGGCATACAGTTCCTTGTAAAATGGAGAGGATATGGTCCTGAGGAAAATTTGTGGGAGCCGGAGAGCAACTTACACGCCCAGGAACTTATCAGGACCTTTTGGCGAAACAACCCGGCCAAGAGAGCCCAGTTGGGCATCCTGAGGCTGCCCCTTGGGGGGGGCAATGTCAGGAAAAGACAGCTATCCTGGGTGCCTCCGCGGTGGTGCGCGCGCATGCACCGGAAACTGCGCCAATCACCCTATTTAAGCCAGCAAGACCCAGCAGCCGGTGCTGTCCATTCTACAGCATTCCCTGCACCTGTGACCCCCCTAGTGACTGCTTTTGAGTGACTTCCTGTTCATTTAACCCCGGCTATCCTTCTGGACTTGTTGATATCTGCCTGCATCTGACCCCAGCCTGTTTACGACTACCTGTTTGTCTGCTCCCTTTGTACTTCCGCTGCCAGCATGTTGCCGACCCTGCCTGTACCCGACCATCCGTTTGCCTGATCCCATTGTACCGCACCGCCTGCCAGTTGCCGACCCGGACTGAAGCACTACTCTCCTGTTTGCACAAGCTCCAGTGGACTTCTGCTCAACATCTGAAGTTTGTCCAGCCCTCGTGCCCCCCCTGTGCTCCAGAGCTCCCTGTCCACACTATCAGGGGTTCTTGAACCAGGACCGCAAGAGAGGTTGCCCTACCACCAGGTACGTGACAGTTATCAACAACCTTCCTTTAACTTTGGTTACAGTTTACGTTCCCAACTCGCATCAGCTGAGATTTCTCAGAAAAATATTCAAGAAGATCTCGCAGATGCGACTTGGTAATGTCTTGCTATGTGGAGGTTTTAATGTCACTGTTAACCCAGCCCTTGACAATTCTTTACCCCCTGGGAGACGGCCCTCTTCCCTGGGCAGCCTTCTAGCTGACGAAGACCTGTACGACCCTTGGAGGTGTCAGCATGCTGAGGAAAACTCCCTCATTTATTACTCACCCAGCCACAATTCGTATTCACGCCTAGATTTCTTTTTGGTTGATAAAATGCTCCTGTAGAGAATCTCCAACTCCTCCATCCAAGATATCAGATGGTCTGACCATGCTCCCATTACACTACAGGTGGAGGAGAGCGGCTCTGCTGAAGCGGCACGGCTATGGAAATGCAACACATCTGTTTTGCAGAATCCGGAATGCCAAAAGAAAATCAACAAACACCTAGATGAATTTTTCCATTTTAACAACCTGAACGATACTAATGCCTTTACCAACTGGAATGCCCACAAGGCATTCATGAGAGGGGTAATACTTAAATGCTGCTCCAGGCTAAAAAAGAACTACATGGCGAAACTAGATGCCCTCTTATCAGAAATTCGTACTTTAGATAAACAAAACCAATCAAATACTACAATCCTCTTGGCGGAGAAACTGTCCAAGTTACCCAACACCCTGAGAGAACTGTTGTGCACTCAAAACAATATATACCTAAGTAGACTCAAATGAAATTACTACGCAAACAATAATAAAGCAAGCAAATTTCTAGCGAATAGATTCAAAACCCAGAGAACCAAAACTAAAATCCCTTATATCATACACCCAGTAACCCAGGAAAAGCACATTAACCCACAAATAATTGCAAACACCTTTGCCGATTATCACAGTTCCCTTTTATAACTTAAGGGAAGATCCCTCTACCACACAACCTCCAGATCATGAGATCGCAGAATTCCTAAACTCATTGAACCTACCTTCTCTAACACCAACCCACCTAGAAGACCTTAATGTGCCAATCACTAAGGAGGAAATAGACAATATCATCACATCCCTGCCCAACGGCAAATCCCCAGGCCTGGATGGTCTCATTAACCACTTCAGCCCCGGAAGGATTTCCAGCTTTAGGACCGGAGCCCTTTTTGCGATTTGGCGCTGTGTCGCTTTAACTGACAATTGCGCGGTCGTGCGGCATTGTACCCAAACGAAATTTGCGTCCTTTTTTTCCCACAAATAGAGCTTTCTTTTGGTGGTATTTGATCACCTCTGCGTCATTTCTGATCGCCGCTATAAACAAAAGAAGAGCGACAATTTTGCAAAAAAACCCAAATTTCTTACTTTTTGCTAAAATACAAATCCAAAAAAAAAATATAAAAAAACATTTTTTTTCACCGTTTTTGGCCGATTTATATTCTTCCTCATATTTGCGATAAAAAAAAATCGCAATCGGCGTTTATTGATTGGTTTGCACAAAAGTGGTCGCGTTTACGGATGATGAGAATTCATTTTTGGGGTTTTTCATTTTTTTAAATTTTTTACTGGTAATGGCGGCGATCTGCGATTTTTAGCGGTACTGCGATATTTCAGCGGACATGTTGGACCATTTTGACACTTTTTTTGGGACCATTGGCATTTATACAGGGATCAGTGCTATAAAAATGCACTTATTACTGTGTAAATGCCATTGGCAGTGAAGGGGTTAACCTGCAGGGGGCGCTCTAAGGGTTAACTATGTTCCCTGGGCGTGTTCTAACTGTATGGGGGCTGCCCTAGCTGGGGAAGGGAAGTGGTCACAGCCTCCACGTACAGGAAGGCTGTGATCACAGCCCTTCCCCCTCACACAGAACGGAGGTCCATGTTTACATACACGGACCTCCGTTCCTTCACTCCGGGGGGGCCATCGCGGGTAGCCGGCGGCAATCGAAGCCGTTTACATACACGGACCTCCGTTCCTTCACTCCGGGGGGGCCATCGCGGGTAGCTGGCGGCAATCGAAGCCGCCGCACCCTCTCCCTGGCCCTCCCCGAACACAGTGAGCGCGCGGGCGCTCCTCCGGCGGCGCGCGCGCGCTCACTAGGCTCTGTCTCGCGGCCGCCGTCGTATGACGGCGATTCGCGTTACAGAGCCACTCTGTCGCCGTCAATTGCCGATCAGCCGTCGGCAAGCGGTTAATATTTTTTCTTAAATATTAGTTTTGCCCAAACACCCATTTTAATTTTACATAGTCCTTTTCTTGTTGTAATGTAGCCGTATTTGGTCAAGCTGGCAAGACCATATGGTACTATTTTAACCTTTTAATTAATGGGCAAACAGCCAATGGGTGGGAGAGATTGGCTGTAAGTAGGAGCGGTTTCCTATATATAGGAAGTGATGAGATGCTTATCACATGACCCTTTGATGACGTTAGCTTGTATGCTGACGAAACGGCGCGTCGGGCAATGTGATTTCTGGTCTCGTCATTTACGCTGTCTGCAATGTAGGTGGATTGCATTTGGTGTCCCCTGTTTTTACCGCATGTAGCATTTTTTTATTATTAAATGGACGTACTTCACCATTTTGGACCCGTTTGGTTTGTTTCTCCCTCTATCGAGCCCAAGGAAGCTTTGTTTATTCATGCCAGCAGAGATCCTTTTTGGAGCCGTGGAGGACAAGTTTCCCACTTACCACCAAAGGCGCTTATGATTCCTGTTATGGGAATCCATTCGGTGAGTAGGCTGTGTGATCGGGGTGCCTGGTGAAGGATCGTCATAGTACAAAGGGTGCTTCAACGGTCTGATATTGGTCCATCAGTGGTTGCACACATCTTCAGCTGACTATTTATTGGAAGTTCGACTTTCCATTTTTCAATCAGATTGACTGAAGATTGGATGGTTTGGGACTATTTGGACTTATCTGCACCATTTATACTACAAGGCTTTTGCACAATAGCTTGTTTTGCATTTTGCACGATCTGCACAGATTGCTTCAGATGCTGTTTTAGATTTGTTTGTATACACTTTGTATGAGTCTTATTGCATTGTATTTTTTAGGAGCACTATATATAAATTATTATGTGAGGTACGGATTGCATCCAGCCATCACATAGACCACATTATTTATTTATGTAGCACTTGCACTTTATTAGAGCATCAAATTTGCAGTTACTTATATTTTGTTTACATTATGTCTAGTGGATGCTTTAGTAGGTAGCCCAAAAGCTATCAGCCTATGGTGTGAGTGCGTTTTTTTGTTTCTTATCATTTTTTGGTTATCACAACTGACACACGTGCAGCTCCCTTTATACATTTGTTTGTTTTCCAACTGATTTCCTTTGCGCTGGTTTCACATATATATTTGCATGCAAACATTAGCAAGCACTTGAGTGTTAATTCATTTTAATGGCCAAAATAGGTTATTGTTATGTCCAATTATGTTAATTAATGCCCAAGCATGTTTAGACACGTCGTTTTTGTCTGACAAAACAGTGCTGCCAGAAGGAAAGGAGTTTAGGAGATCTGGGCAAACACCTTGTGTGCATGGGGCCTTAAAGAGGAAGTAAACCCTGCTGTAAACCCTAATGGGTTTACTCCCTCTATGTTCCCCTGCAATGCAGAAGCATAATAGGCTAGTATGCATCACATACTAGCCTATTATGTGCCACTTACCTGCCATCGCCGCCCACGCTGTCCCCACAGAAGGGAGCTTCCATCTTCGCTGTGACTGGCTGGAGTCGCGTGACGTCACTCCCGCGCATGCGCGTGGGAGCCGCCAATCGTGGCACGCTGTCAGTGAAGAAATGGCATGGAGGCCATTTCTTCACTGCGCATGTCCAGAATGACATCGGCACATGCCAGTATAGCGTATATCTCCTAAACCGTACAGGTTTAGGAGATATACAGGGAAGTTACAGGTAAGCCTAATTACAGGCTTACCTGTAGTTTAAAGTGGTTGTCAAGAGTTGACAACCACTTTAAATTGAACACACTGGAAATTTCAGTAGCAGCTTGCTGCATTGGGAACCACACTGCCCTTGCAGTTTCTGTATAGACTGCGATTTGAAAAATGTAGCAGGGACCTTTCCCTGCACTTTCAGGAGGCATGGCAGCCCATTCAAATAGATGGGGTGCCGTGCCCACACAAATTACAGAACCGCACAAGTGTGAACAAGGCCTAAAGGAGAATTGTGCTCTTGAATGATCCCTTAAGCTTCTCACTCTGGAAATATCTGTTGGATTGCATGATTGTTCCATTTACAATCTAGGATATTCTGATAATTATTAGAAATATTGGTGAAATCATACATGAAGGGGCTGCTTTTAGGCACACAATTCATATTTTCAGTAGAATTCACTAATTAGCCAACATTTACAATGATGCATGATGTTTGTGCACTAAGGTATTGAATTACATTTTCTTCCAGCAAAGGTCTGAATCCCATGTTTGTGCAATGACTCAGATCCTTCAGATCACTGCCCTCCTTTATATTACGGCCCAACCTCTTTACAGCACAGTCCCCCATTTACATCACATTTCCTTCCTTTTATATCATAGTTCCTATATCCCTTACATCATAGTGCCCCTCTTATACATCACAGTCCCCCCATTTACATCACAGCATCCCCCTTTACATCATAGCACCCCCTTTATATCACAGCACCCCTCTTAACATCACAGAGCCACCTTTAAGTTACAGGCCCCTTTACATCACAGTTCCTCCTTTGTATTGGTGTCCTTAGTCCCCCGCTTTACATTTCATAAGTTCTTCCCATTTACATCACAGTGCCTCCCTTTACATCACAGCACCCCCTTTACACCACCGCCTCCCTTTAAATCACAACACCCCTCCCCCTTCACATCACAGTCCCTTTTACATCACATCACCCCTTTTACATCACAGCACCCCTCTTAACATCACAGAGCCACCTTTAAGTCACAGGCCTCTATCATAGTTCATCCTTTGTATCGGTGCTCTTTGTCCCACGCTTCACATTACAGTTCTTCCCTTTTACATCACAGTGCCTCCCTTTACATCACAGCCCCCCTTTACATCACAGCCCCCCCTTCACAACACCTCCCTTTAAATCACAGCCCTTTCTTTACATCACATGCTCTTTTCATATCACAGCACCTCCTTTACATTCCAGCCTTCCCTTCACATCACAACACCCCCTTTACATTCCAGCCTTCCCTTCATATCACAGCAGTCCATTCTATGCTGCTATAGCCCAATGAACATATTGTCTAGTGAACTGTGATTAAGCTAATCCTTTACTGACGATCAGTAAAAGCCCACTTTCAATGACAACGTCACAAGATACTCTTTACTTTTTAGCATGAGTTTTATTTTATTCATTTAAGTCAGTTTAGATTTAATAACATTCTAAAGTGGCAATATTGTATTTTTTAATTTTTTAATTTTAAATATACACTCCAACAAGCTCTGGTGTTTTGTTATTCTTGCCCTGGGAATACATCAGAATCACTTCCAGCTTTTCATTATAGGAAGTTCTGGTTTTTGCTTGCGATGCTGACTCCTGGTGTTTAGGATGAAAACACGACAGATCCGGTTTTGTTTCTGGATGGCGATTGCTCCCTCCTTATTTCCGGCTATTATCATATAAATGGTGACTAGCGGAGACATAGCCACATGCCTGGTGACATCTATGATGACGAAACACGTTGGGAGGAGCTGGGCAATGCGACGTTGCCACACCTGGCAGCCGGACATCTTGCTGGTTGGAAACTCTCTCTTGGATCCATCTGCTGTCATTTGGACATACATGCAATTTTTCTTATATTGCTTGTGAGTACCTTGGCATTTTTTTTATTAAACACTTATGTTGATAATACTGTGCAATGAAGTGTTTCTTGCTTGCCTCTATATTATGTGAGGACTGATTCATCACCTTGGAAGGAGTGGGTTATAATCTGATGTATATACAGTATTTAACAAAAGTGAGTACACCCCTTACATTTTTGTAAATATTTTATTCTATTTTTTCATGTGACAACACTGAAGAAATTACACTTTGCTACAATGTAAAGAAGTGAGTGTACAGCTTGTATAACAGAGTAAATGTGCTGTCCCCTCAAAAATAACTCAACACACAGCCATTAATGTCTAAACCTCTGGCAACAAAAGTGAGTACACCCCTAAGTCAAAATGTCCAAATTGGGCCGAAAGTATCAATATTTTGTGAGACCACAATTATTTTCCAGTACTGTCTTAACCCTCTTGGGCATGGAGTTCACCAAAGCTTCACAGGTTGCCACTGGAGTCCTCTTCCACTCCTCCATGATGACATCACTGAGCTGGTGGATGTTAGAGGCCTTGCACTCCTCCACCTTCTTTTTGAGGATGTCGTCTTGGAGGTATGTTTGGGGGTCGTTATGTTGGAAGCCCAGTCTTCGAAGGGAGGGGATCATCTTTAGAAGAGGCTTCCTTCTGGGATGAAAGCCATACAGACCAATATGATGCAGAGTGTGGCGTATGGTCTGAGCACTGACAGGCTGACCCCCCACCCCTTCAACCTCTGCAGCAATGCTGGCAGCACTCATACGTCTGTTTCCCAAAGACAACCTCTGGATATGACGCTGAGCATGTGCACTCAACTTCTTTGGTTGACCATGGCGAGGCCTGTACTGAGTGGAACCTGTCCTGTTAAACCACTGTATGGTCTTGGCCACCGTGCTGCAGCTCAGTTTCAGGGTCTTGGCAATCTTCTTATAGGCTAGGCCATCTTTATGTGGAGCAACAATTTTTTTTTTTCAGATCCTCAGAGAGTTCTTTGTCATGAGGTGCCATGTTGAACTTCCAGTGACCAGTATGAGAGAGTGAGAGCAATAACACCAAATTTAACACACCTGAGACCTTGTAACGCTAACGAGTCACATGACACCGTTGAGGGAAAATGGCTAATTGAGCCCAATTTGGACATTTTCACTTAGGGGTGTACTCACTTTGGTTGTCAGTGGTTTAGACATCAATGGCTGTGTGATGAGTTATTTTGAGGGGACAGTAAATTTACACTGTTATACTCTGTACACTCACTACTTTACATTGTAGCAAAGTGTCATTTCTTCAGTGTCGTCACATGAAAAGATAGAATAAAATATTTACAAAAATGTGAGGGGTGTACTCACGTTTGTGAGATACTTTAGCTGCTAGGAGACCCCAGGAAGCTAACTATTGTAATTAATGCTTTTTTGACTACTTTTTCTTAGTGGCCAAACACTCAGGGAAAGGGTCAGTGCGTGTCCCTCCTTTTGGTGGTGGTTCTTCATTTGACACCCGTTGTTTGGAATATCATCATTGGAGTTTTAACAAAATTTATGGTTCACGATGCTATGGACTGTATTCACATTCTAAATATTGAACTTATTTTATTCACTTGGTGGATTTTTCTTCTACTAGAATAAGCACTGCAATTGTATTGTACATGCCATGACAATATTCTGGGTTCAGTTATCTCTAACCAGTCTGATGTTTTGCTTTTTTATACTGAACCTTAGTTGTGTGCAGGGTATCTACATTTGTGCTCTCAGCAGTACTGCAGTATCCATTTGCTTAACCACTTGCCGACCGCCCGCCGCAGTGGGATGGCGACAAAGTGGCTCGTGATCGCAAACTGACTTCACCTGACGGCGGCTGCGATAACTAGTATTGTGAGCGGGCTCATTGTGTTACGGGGGGCCAGGGAGTGGGTAGGGCGGACTCGATCGCCGCCGGCTACCCGCGATGGCTCCCCTGCAGTGAAAGAATGGAGGTCCGTGTATGTAAACACGGATCTCCGTTCTGACAGAGGGGGAAGGGCTGTGATCACAGGCTTCCTGTATATGGAAGCTGTGATCACTCCCCACCCCTGCCAGCCCAGCCCCCATACAGTTAGAACACACTGAGGGAACACAGTTAACCCTTAGGGTGCCCCCTTCATGGTTAACCCCTTCACAGCCAATGGCATTTACACAGTAATCAATGCATTTTTATAGCACTGATCGCTATATAAATGCCAATGGTCCCAAAAAAGAGTCAAAATGGTCCGATAAGTCCACTGCAATATCACAGTAACGCTAAAAATCACAGATCGCTGCCATTATTAGTAAAAAAATAAAAAAATAAAAACCCCAGAAAATGAATTCTCATCATTTGTAAAAGCAGCAACTTTTGCGCAAACCATTCAATAAACACAGATTGCGATTTTTTTTTAACAAAAATATGAGGAAGAATATAAATCGGCCAAAACCGATGAAAAAAAAAATATTTTTTTATTTTTTTAGGATTTGTATTTTAGCAAAAAGTAAGAAAAAATATTTTTTTTTTGCAAAATTGATACCCTTTTTTTGTTTATAGCGGTGATCAGAAATGACGCAGAGGTGATCAAATACCCCCAAAAGAAAGCTCTATTTGTGGTAAAAAAAAAGGATGCAAATTTAGTTTGGGTGCAATGTCGCATGACCGTGCAATTGTCAGTTAAAGCTCTGCAGTGCCGAATCGCAAAAAGTGCTCTGGTCCTAAAGTGTGAAATCCTTCCGGGGCTGAAGCGGTTAATCTGGTGTGTCAATTGGGCTGAATTTTTTCTCAGGTCAAGGCAGAAGAAAATAGAACCCAATCTATCAAGCTGCTGCTGCAGGGGTAGTGCTACATTTGCTCGCAGCTGGATGATAAACCACAGTCTCACAAAATTCTCTAAGCAAGGTGAACATTTACTTTGAAAGGTGAACATATACTGTATTTTCGTCAAGAAACGGGCTCTACACTTTCAAAAACCCCCCTTAATCAGCACTGAAAAAATATTACTTTTGTCACTGTAACCTGAATGTTGGATGTGCACAGACCCTAAAACTGGCTCTGCATAATACCAGATAACCTGTGTATGTGAAATGTATACCACCAACCAAGAGTCACTGAAAAGACATAAGAAAAAGTCATGAAAACTTGTAGAAAATACTTACTGTACTAGTAAGCAAATACACTGTGACTGTGTTTATGGCACTTAAGCTCCATTCACGCTATGCAGGTGCCACGCAGGTTTTGCAAGTTCCCATGCGTCGTGCTTAGGGCATTTCACTAATGTCAGTAAACAGGCCTATGTGTGAATGCACCAAAGAAGTGCATGACCCTTTTGCAAAATCTCTCCGCACCAAAACACATGGTACTTTGTTATATTAGAAATTAGTGCAATTGCTAATGTATTTTTGTATAAGCTGGTTGATTGGAGTGTCAGCTGCTGATTCACTATTATATACATTTTTTACGATTTTGTTTTTCACTGTACAACATATACCAGGTGCGCAGTATTTATATATAAGTACTTTCATGGTATTTTGTTACCATACATTTTGGGACATGAATGCATGCACACATTGCTAGATGCATGGGGTGCTATTAAAAATTAAAGGCACTATTAAGCATCTGAAAAAGGGCTGTGGTTTTTTTGTGCATTGTTGATAAGTGTTCCTGCAACACACAAATGCAAACCTAGTCTAAGAAAGAATTATTTAAAAATTGGTGACCAGCTGTTACAGTAAACCTTGTAATTTAGAAAATGTCCTTTGACTGGTTTGATGTTTAGTATGGCTCAAAGCAATAAACCCCCAATGCTCATTTTGCTTATAAGGAGAAACTCCTGAGCAGCTCGGACTGGAATGTCCAGTTTAAGTGAACTCAGAACATGATAAACCACACACTTCTGCAAAACGAGTTTGCATAAATCAATCACCAAACCTGTACTGCCAACAACTGCAAGCCCATCCTCTAACACAGTGTTTCTCAACTCCAGTCTTCAAGGCACCCCAACAGGTCATGTTTTCAGGATTTCCCTCAGATGAAATGGCTGTAGCAATTACTGATCAAATCACATGTGCAAAATAATGGACAGCCTGAAAACATAACCTGTTGGCGCGCCTTGAGGACTGGGGTTTAGAGATACACTGCTCTAACGCCCAAACTACATTAATTGAGGCACTGTTGCCAACTTTTCTTCCTGGCAAAAAAATCTCAGTTGGCTGTAGGAGTGATGATGAAGGGGGATAGGTGTTTAAAAAAAAGCTGAAACATATTGTAGTCTCATCCCCACCTCCAGTAAGAACACATCTATTCTCCTCATTTCCTCTAAAATCCTCTGGGTTAAATAGAGAAATGAATGCCCAATAATCTTGTTGTCACCGACTAGACTTCTCCTAACCAAGATGTTAGTGGTTAAATCAATGCCATGTTAATAAAAATGTTATTGCTTTACTGCTAGGGAAAAAAAGTTATATTTTATAAAAAAATGTTCACTGCTACCAGGTTGTCACTATGCTCCGGGAGGTAATGTATAATGCCCAGGGGAAAATACAGGTTTTTCTTCTCTGTACTAACTACAGTAGTCCACCTCTTATTGCAATGCTCTTCCATTAATATTGATGAAAGAGTTGAGAAATAAGATAAGGAGTTTTCCTGAGGCACAAGTCTAAAATGGGTCTTGTTCCCGTTTGTCAGGAAAAGAGCTTGAGTAATCATGGTCCGTGTAAAGTAATAATCTATAGAATAGGGAGAAGATAAGGTGAGCTTTGGTTTTAAGCATTCATGTTTATAATTCAGTCAGAAATCTTAGTTGAAAGTAATGAAGAGCGAAAAATGATAATTGTCTCCATTTGAAATGTCCCAAGGGTGCTAGGTCAGTATCTAAAGACATGTGATATGTGACATGTGACAGCCATGTTGAGCAAGTTGTTAAATTTCTCACTCTGTTGTTGGGTGAAGTTTAACAGATTGTGGGACGAATTGTAAATATAAAGGCAGAACCAACAGGAGACTAGAAGAGCAGTGTGCTCCTTTGGTATCCATACTATAGCTTAAGTTTATCATGTATATAACAAATGTATAACATGTCATGTTTATAACACTAGCTAAATGAATAGCAGCATGGTATCATTTGATATCTGGTAGAGTAGAGCCAGACCTCCTTTTTATTCTTGAATTTGCTTAGTATAGTATGTTTTATTTTGGGTGGTTTGGCCCAAACCAATTTACTAAGTAATGACTGAGTGGAAGCTAAAAAAAAGATTGAGGGATAAAGACAGGTAATGTTTGTAGGAGATACAATAGCCTTGGTAGAAGACTGGGGTGCACGTGTGCCGCCAGCGACCCACTCCCACTCTAATTGGACACATCGGGAGTTAATCAGCGGGTCCGGTGGACGCGATGTATGCAGGGACCCACTGATCATTCTGAGAAGAGGCAGAGTGGCGGTTTGTAAACAAGGCATACTGCCTGCTTAGCAGAAACATGGATCTCTGTTTTCCCCTAATCAAACCACATCCCCCACAGTTAGAAAGCACCCCTAGGGACACATTTAACCCTTTGCTTGCCCCTGATGTTAACCCCTTCCCTGCCAGTATCATTTGTAAAGCAACAGTGCATTTTTTAACACTGATCACTGTATTGGTGTCACTGGTCCCCAAAAAGTGTCACTTAGGGCTCGTTTACACTTGCTTCAAAACAGGGCGTCAGACACGCTTGTTAACCACCTCAGGACCGCCCACCGTCAAATGACGGCGGAGCGGTCCTGCTCTTCCAGCGGGTGGACGTCATATGACGTCCTCCCTTTAAGCCGGGATTGCGCGCGATCGGGCGCGCGCATCCCGGCTCTGTCGGTGTCGGCGTGTCCCCAGGACACGCCGCTACACCTGTC
>BLSH010268657.1:157102-170296 GCA_018402905.1 Glandirana rugosa
TTGGTGTTGTCATGGACCGTGCTTTTGGGGGAAGGACAGGTCCGGTAAAAAGTCGAAAGTCGCGATAGTGTGAAACTTACTGTTAATGAGTCAGTACGTTGTGCCATGGGTATACTTTAAACGCAGGAAAAAAAGTGTGTTTATCTCGAAAGAAAACCACCATAAATTAGTGATCCTCCCCCAAATAAAAAACTCGATATTTATTTTTTTCTAACTTTAAAAAAACTTTTTTACGGAAAAAGAAACAAAGCCAGTATTTTAAAACGTTTAATCATTAAAAAGAAACATTTAAAACCGGTTTTAAATATGACGATGGATAGAAACCATTTTTATTGGGTTTATTCACATATAATAAACCAGGAACACTTTCAATATCTCAGATGTTCGATACCACGGTTAGTAACTTTTAACTAGCGTGTTGCATGACTGAGTAATTGTCATTCAAAGTGTGATAGCGCTGAAAGCTGAAAAATGGCCTGGACAGGAAGGGGGTTTTCGTGCCAGGTACTGTTGTGGTTAAAGCTCTCTTAACGCCAGTCAAAGCTCCTGTCACTAAATAAAGTGGTTAGCTTACAGTCCTGTTTACACCTTGCGTTGGCTTTGCTTCATCAAAAATTATACCCCATGTAGCTTTAGCCATGCTTCAAAGCCTCTTCAACACCTCCATAGAAGTCTATGACAAAGCTTGTATGAAGCTCACTTGAAGCACATGCGGCTTTTCAGAGGCTGTAATTCAGCTTTGGCTTCGCTTTGTTTTGGAGAAATTGCAGGTGTGGGATATCAACAAACACACAGGGCATCGGCCAAGCGTCAACAAAGCTTCAAAAGAGCCTCACTGAAGTACGACAGAAGCATCATTGAAGCACCACCGAAGCCTCAAAAACACATTATAAAAGCTTGTTGAAGCAGTAGGGGCTTTAATGTGCATTGAAGCCAAAGCAAGTATAAACGAGCCTTAAGTGTCAGATTTGTCTGCCGCAATGGCACAGTCCAGCTAGAAATGGCTGATCACCACCATTACTAGTAAATAAAGTAAATAAGTAAAAATTCCATAAATATATCCCATTGTTTATAGATGCTATAACATTTGTGCAAACCAATCAATATACGCTTATTGGGATTTTTTTTTACCAAAAATAGGTAGCAGACTTTATATTGGCCTAAACTGATGAATACATTTGATTTTTTTAAATTTTTTTATTGGAAATATTTTTCACTGCAGAGGAGATCAAATGCCACCAAAAGAATTCTCTATTTGGGGTAAAAAAAGAACATCAATGTAATTTGGGTACAGTGTCGCACGACCGTGCAGTTGTCAGTTAAAGCAACGCAGCGCTGTATCTAGGGTTGCCACCTCATCCCTTTAAACCCGAACACATATTAATTACACAGGTTCTGAGGCTAATTTAATGCAGATAAGGCACCAAGTGAGTTTAATTACCACCTTAACCAGCCACAGAACCTGTGTAATTAATATGTGTTCAGATCGGAAGGGATGAGGTGGCAACTCTAGCTGTATCGTAAAAAATGGCCTGGTCATGAAGGGGGGGTAAACCTTCTGGGGCTGAATTGGTTAATGCAATAAATTTGAGATTCTCCATCTATGGACTATACACAAAAGGACTTGTGCATATATGCTGCAGCTGCTGCTACTAGAGTGAATTAGGGAAAGGATGTTTTACCTGTTGTACATGCTATGCTGGATTTTTACTAAAAATTCTTCAATTGCCTTTATCCTGGTCTGAAGTTATTCAATGGGTGCATGTTGGGTCTTGGCGTATTCCTAAGAACCTGGGTCTGTAATAGCATTATAGGGTATGTGTAACACAACTGCAAAAGGGTTTATACGCAAGGCAAGGAAGAGGAGGTAGTTGACATGGGTAACTGAAAGGAAGAAAAGCTCCTCAGAGGAAGTTCATGCAAACGAACAAACATGTCAGCTATTATGGCATCAATCGGCCCTGATTTCCATTCATGGACATACCACCACCATCCTGAAGGTTCCCTGGGAATAATCCCCCCTTCTCTCCTTATGGACAATCTGCATTTGCATGGAGATATCATTCCCTGAATCAGCCATCCTATATGTAATTGGATCAAAGATGGCGGCTGTGGAGATTTCAATCCATCCCAACGCCGTTACAAACTCCTGAATTACAAGCCCACTATCTTCAGTGGAATAGGCTGGATCGAGATGAATACAATGTAAGATATCCACGACGTCCGTAGATCCCCTTACCTCCACCTGACCAGCAACACATTAATTGGATCAGTGGAGAAGTGCGTAATCCGGCGCTTGTAGCGCGGACTGAAAGGGAACTTACAGCTAAGCTGCTGGGACTACATGTCCATACTAGGGTTGCCACATCATCCCTTTAATCCAGGACACATATTAATTATGCAAGTCCTGTGGTTAATTATGGTGGTAATTAAACTCACTTGGTGCCTTATCTGCATTCAATTAGCCTCAGAACCTGTGTAATTCATATGTGTCCTGGATTAAAGGGATGATGTGGCAACCCTAGTCCATACCTGCTCCGAGGAGGTTTGGTGAGTCTGACTCCTTTGCTCACAATTTCTGGAGCAAGTGCTGCTACTGATATCTTCCATGGAATATCCTCTCTTCTTTGTGTGATTTAATACCTAATCGGAATTGACTGATAACATTTGTCCACCATAGACATACAATCTCCATACAAGCCGATTGATACAATTAATTGCAAGTAGAAGGACTTAACGAAAGGGCAACATCCAAGCTTATAATTCCATCCTCTTTTTGCACTTATCCCCCATAATCCTTAGGGTTGCCACCTCATCCCTTTAAACCCGAACACATATGGATTACACAGGTTCTGAGGCTAATTTAATGCAGATAAGGCACCAAGTGAGTTTAATTACCACCTTAATCAGCCACAGAGCCTGTGTAATTCATATGTGTTCGGGTTTAAAGGGATGAGGTGGCAACTCTAATAATCCTACAAGTGATCAAGTGTTTCTTGGCCTTTATTACCTACATTATGAACATGGATAGTGTTTGAGTGGTGGTCGAGGAGGGTAGTTCGTCAATGTTGACTATTTTAATGAGGTTGTGGTGGAGGTGGATTGTTCAACATCTAGTGAAAAGTATTTATTTGTTTTTGTATATGGTTAAAATAAAGATATTTTTCGAAAAATTAACCTTGTTGCCTCCGTGACGTTGTTCTGCACAGAAATTTCTTTCCCTATTTTTTTTTTTTTTATAATTTATATATGCTAGAGACTCATATGCTTCACTATTCTCCAATCTAAGGAGTAAGTGAAGGATTAATTACCCCACTAATCAATTTGATTTTTAGAGTGGTTAATTTTTATTACAATACTATGCACTTTAGTGTTCAAGCACTATATGGACTATTTATTAATGATTTACTTTGAACTTCATTTTTTCAATTTTTATTATGTATGTTTTTGCACAATTGGTTCTGTTGCGAAATTGCAAGCAGCTTTCTTTCACTTAAGCCTCGTACACACGGTTCAACGGTCGTATACAAACCGCCGTACGACCGCTCATTGTACGAACATCCGACTGTTAGTACGCGCGATTAGAACAGCCTACGTACGACGGTCGTACATCAGAAGTTGTATGAGCAAACTAGAAAACTTTGGTAGTGCCAACAAGCGGTCGTACGACCGTTGTATCGTGTGTACAGAGAATTAGGTCCAACAAGTTGTACTTTGCAAAACACGCATGCTCAAAAGTCAGGAATGGCTGGACGCTAATTACATGCACCTGAACTTTTACTTTATACGTTCATAACACGTCACTACGTTCGGCTTGGTCATAAGATCGTTTAGTGAATGTCAGTACGCAAGTTACATGATCCAACATACGATTTGGTCCGTTTGGTCGTACGGCTGTCGAACCACGTGTACGAGGCTTTAGGCTATTTTCAGCTGTGCAGTAATATTTTTTATTTTTTGCAATCAGTCTGTCCAGGGAGGAATGAGACAGCAGCATGAGCTGCTGCTCTCGTGCACTTCGCTGGATGGGATCATGCCCAGGTAAGAATAACAGGGGGCTGGTGGGGGATTTTGCAGCACAGAAGGTTTTTCACCTTACTGCATAGAATGTACTAAGGTGAAAAATCTTATGGCTTTAGGCCCCTTTCACACTTGTGTGACTTGAAAGTCGATTTTGCCATGAGTTTGCCGCGATTTTGATTTGACTGTGTAATCCTGAGGTCTATGGACCTCAAGTCACATCAAAGTCAGACCAAAGTAGTGCAGGGGCTACTTTGAAGTGGCTATGACTTGAAGTCGCACAGATATGAATGGTACTTGAAAATCATGGGGTACGACTTGTCATGCGACTTCTCAAGTCGCACAAGTGTGAAAGGGGCCATAGAACCATTTTAATCTATGGTTCTTCACATGACTGTAGCCTCCGCCCGGTCCCAGGCACTGATGAGGATGCCTTCAGGCGAGGTGTTACCCCACGTGCACAGGCACAGTAAGACCCAGCTCACAACTTTTAAACTGCAGTGTCATCTGCAGTCTTTTAATTCTTGTTGTAAAACACTTGCCATATTCCATTTCTCTAGTATACTTCAGCCAATTGTCACTTATTAAAATGTCCTGCAGCTGACCAATTTTACATTGCTGTATCTTCTGCAGTCTCTTAATTCTTAATAGGAGCTCAACAGAAATTGGCCAGTGGCAAGACACAAAACAAAAACAACAGGCCCGTTTATATTTGTCAGTCATAGCAGGTCTAATATTATCTCATGAAAAAGCATGTTTCTGCTAAAACGTCCTGAGGAAAGCATTTTTTTTCAAAATGAAATGAATCAGACTATGGTGCTGCTGTATGTAAGCCAAGCCAACTGTAAAAAAAAAATTCAACAGCCAAATATGTTTTGCCATTGTGCACCATTGCAAAGACTGTCAGTGAGAATTGTACTGTTCCAAATCACTACATAAAGCTTTAAGTCATTGCCAAGAATGTTATTTAAAGGCATAGTCTACCCTTTGCAAAAATGTAATAATGGAACAAGAAGTTTTTTTTCAATTCATGAACTCTGTTCCAGAGCACCAAATTGTCTAAGTCATAGGCGGAGTTTAAGTCTTTTTTTTTTTAATAAAGTTTGATATTATTTGATTTTTATACTATTAATATAATTTCGTTTGTAATTTTCTGGTTATTTTCAGACTTATTAGATGTATGTGTATAAGACATCCCATAGCATGTAAAAAATGTATTTTTTTGGGGAGGTGAAATAAGATACTTGCATTTTACAGAATGCGGATCATTTGTATTGTCTGCATCTTAAGAAAGCTTTTAAGGGGGAACTAATCAGCACATTTATTTCAATATCTTTTTATTGAAAGATTTAACATTACATGTTGAAAGATATAACGAACATGTGTTTTGGTGACATCTTAAATCATGTCAGATGTTATGTGTTAGGTCACAATTTCAGAGCACCCAGTTCATAGGGTGTTTGAGGCCAACTGGTTGGTTAGTTAGGGCATATGTACATTTCGCATTGACTACCCTCCTGCTCTGCCACACCCCTGTTGGGATCCTGCTGTGCAACATTGCAGGCGGGCTATCTGTAGTTCCTGAGTACTCTGAAAAAGGACCCACACTGTATATTTCAAGTGTGTAACAGAAATCATTTTGATTATATTATGTTTTCATTTAGATATGAATCAAGTTAATATTGCATATATAAACCTTTCTTAGAGTCGTGCTATAGGAGCACCGATGAGGGTAACAGGAGAGTGATAGAAGAGAGTGAAAGAAAAGAAAGGAAGAGGAAGACAGAGGGGAGGGTCAGAGCGAGGAGATGCTAGTCCCAGTTAATGTTTCGTTGGATGGTTGTATGGCAGTCAATTTATGTTTCCCGGAGTCCGCGGCATGATAAATGGTTGTAAAGTGATGACTATAGGTGTTATACTTGGAGGGTGCATAAGGGGTCTTTGATCCAAGCGTCCCACTGGTAATGAAACTTGTGAGTCTTTAGATGAGCCTTAGCATAGGCATATTCGTTGGCTGCATTTTCATTAAGGATAGTTAGGGTGTTGTTGAAGTCTGGGGAGTTTGGCGATTTTCCAACTCCTTGTAATAGTGAGGCGGGCAGCAATAAAGATGTGGGATATGATGGTAGTGAAAGAATTCGGCCATTTGTTCATATCAAGATTTAATAAGGCCGCCTTTGGATCAGGCGGGTGGGTGCTTCCAGTAAGTTGGGTTATGAGTTTGAATACGAGTTGCCAGAAGGGTTGTATTTTGGGGCATTGCCACCATATGTGTACAGCTGTGACCGGAGCTCCGCATTGTCTCCAACATAATGACGATTGGTCACGGTAAATCTTAGCTAATCTGTATGGCGTGTAATACCAGTTGTGTACTATTTTTTGGGATGATTCCCAGTGAGTGATGCACCGTGAGTGCTTGAGTGGGATAATTACAGCTTGCTGCCATAGTTCAATGGGATAGTTAAAGTTTAGAGTGCGCTCCCAATGTAGGATGGTAGATGGTTTGTCAACGGAGTTGGAACTAGCCAGCAATTTGTAGAAAGGTGAGATTCCGTTATTTACTTTCTTGGGGGAGTCCAATATTGATAACAATTGGTCTAGGTGAGGAGAGTCTCCAATTTGTAATTGCTGTAGTGTGTGGCGTATTTGGAGATATTGGAAGAAAGACGTTCTGGGTAACAAGAAGTTTTGTTGGATCTCCTGGAAGGATTTGAAAGTCGATCCTGAGTATAGGTGAGCAATGTGGGTGATTCCTGCTGTTGTCCAGTTGCGTAGGTTTAGGTCCGGAATGATGAGTTCCAAGGAGGTTAGAGGTATCCTTTGTAGAGATGTCAGGGAGATTGTCTGTGTTGATCTTATTGTGGAGGCCCAGGCCTTTATGGTAGCTTTGGTGGTGTCCAAGAAGGATGAAACTGAATGAGGTTTTAGAATGGTTGCGCCAATGATAGATCTTATATCTGCTTTGCATGCCACTCGTTCTATTTGTGACCAAGGACAATTTTGTGGTTGAATCCATTCTCCTCTGTATTGTGAGAGGATAGTTGCTTTATAATATAAGGACAAATTTGGGGCTAATCAGCACATTTAATATACACTTGTATTTATTTAAAATTAGTTTTCATTTAGAATAAAGCATAATAATATTGTATTTTTATACTACAAATATATACAGTTGTACTCATAATTTACATATCCTGGCAGAATTAATGATTTCTTTGCCATTTTTAAGAGAATATGAATGAGAACACAAAAACATTTCTTTCACTCATGGTTAGTGTTTGGCTGAAGCCATCAACTGTGTTTACTCTTTTTAAATCATAATGACAACAGAAACTACCCAAATTACCCTGTTAAAAGTTTACATACCCCAGTTCTTAATACCGTGTATTGCCACCTTTAACATTAATGACAGCTTGAAGTCTTTTGTGGTATTTGTGGATGAGGCTCTTTATCTTCTCAGATCGTAAAGCTGCACATTCCTCTTGGTAAAAAGCCTCCAGTTCCTGGAAATTCTTGGACTGCCTTGCATGAACTGCACGTTTGAGATCTCCCCAGAGTGGCTCAATGATATTGAGGTCAGGAGACTGAGATGGCCACTCCAGAACCTTCACTTTATTCTGCTGTAGCCAACGACAGGTCGACTTGGCCTTGTGTTTTGGATTATTGTCATGTTGGAATGTCCAAGTACGTCCCATGCGCAGCTTCCTGGCTGATGAATGCAAATGTTCCTCCAGTATTTTTTGATAACATACTGCATTAATCTTGCCATGAATTTTGAATAAATTTCCTGTGCCTTTGTTGCTCACACATCCCCAAAACATCAGCGATCCACCTCCGTGTTTCACAGGCCTTGTTGACTCCTCTCCAAACCGTCGGAGCTTTGTTCTGAGGTAAGCATTTCACAATGGGCTAGTATGCGGTGCATACTAGCTCATTATGCCTTTCCCTTGCAGGTTTTTTTTATTTATTTATTTATTTTTACAGGTATACAACCACTTTCAGCGCAGCTTGAAGTTGCCCCCAAAGTAGTACAGGAACCTTTTTCTAAGTCAGAGTGACTTGAGCCGCTCCTATTATAACGGTTAATTTAATTAGGATTTAGTAAGTTAAAAAATGTAGAATTGCCAAAATAAGCTTGCTTATATATATTATCTCTGTAAATGAATGCCATAGATAACATATAGATGGGCGGATAACTGACGCTGTATTTCCTAATGGATCCCTAAAGGGATTTATGCATGTATGCTTATAATGTGATTTAATGCTCTGTGGATGCTGGATACTTTAAATAAAGTATTTGCAAAAAAAAAAAAAAGAATATTAAACATATGTTAAATTTTAAGCACTTTATTGTGATAATATTATTGTGGAATAGAATTGAGCGAACCCGGACTGTAAAGTTTGGGTTCGTACCGGACTTTTGGGTGTCCGTGCCCCGAACCTGGACATTTGGGAAAAAGTTCGGGTTCGGTATTCGGGTATTTTTTGCACCTTTTCAATAGCTGCAGGGCAGCCAATCAACAAGTGTTTCACTCGTTTGCCCTTAGAAGCCATCACAGCCATGTCTACTAATGGCATGGCTGTGATTGGCCAGTGCATCATGTGACCCAGACTATTTTTGGCGCCTGTTGAATAGCTTCAGGGCAGCCAATCAACAAGTGTTTCACTAGTTTGCCCTTAGAAGCCATCACAGCCATGCCTACTAATGGCATGGCTGTGATTGGCTAGTACATCATGTGACCCAGCCTCTATATGAGCTGGAGTCACGTAGTGCCACGTGTCACATCTTGTACTGGAGTAGGGAGAGGATGCTGCTGCCGCTGCTGTGAGGGAGAGATTAGCGTTCTAATATCATCTCATCCTGCATTAGAGACAGGTTTATGGTGGTGCTGTGAGGGGAAAGATTAGCATTCTAAAACCAACTGATACTGGAGTAGGTACAGGTTCCTGGTGCTGTGAGGGAAAGATTAGCTTTCTAATATCATCTCATCCCGCATTAGAGACAGGTTCCTGGCGGTGCTGTGAGGGGAAAGATTAGCTTTCTAAAACCATCTGATACTGCTATAGGGAGAGGTTCCTGCTGCTGGTGTGAGGGATAGATCAGTGTTCTAAAAGCATCTCATACTGGTATAGGGAGAGGTTCCTGCTGCTGCTGTGAGGGACAGATTGGTGTTCTAAAATCATTGCATATTGGTATAGGGCAGTGTTTCTCAATTCCAGTCCTCAAGGCGCACCAACAGGTCATGTTTTTAAGATTTCCCTCACATGAAACAGCTGTGGTAATTATTAAGGCAGTGAAAATGATCAAATCACCTGTGCAAAACAATTGAAAGCCTGAAAACATGAGCTGTTGGTGCGCCTTGAGGACTGGAATTGAGAAACACTGGTATAGGGAGAGGTACCTGCTGCTGCTGTGAGGGACAGATTAATGTTCTAAAACCATCTCATATTGGTATAAGGAGAGGTTCCTGCTGCTGGTGTGAGGGACAGATTAGTGTTCTAAAATCATCTCATACTGGTATAGGGAGAGGTTCCTGCTGCTGCTGTGAGGGACTGATTAGTGTTCTAAAATCATCTCATACTGGTATAGGGAGAGATTCCTGCTGCTGGTGTGAGGGACAGATTAGTGTTCTAAAATCCATCTCACACTGGTATAGGGAGAGGTTCCTGCTGCTGCTGTGAGGGACAGATCAGTGTTCTAAAATCATCTCATACTGGTATAGGGAGAGGTTCCCGTTGCTGCTGTGAGGGACAGATTAGTGTTCTAAAATCATCTCATACTGGTATAGGGAGAGGTTCCTGCTGCTGCTGTAAGGGACAGATTAGTGTTCTAAAATCATCTCATACTGGTATAGGGAGAGGTACCTGCTGCTACTGTGAGGGACAGATTAGTGTTCTAAAATCATCTCATACTGGTATAGGGAGAGGTTCCTGCTGCTGTGACTGACAGATTCATGTTCTAAAATCATTTCATACTGGTATAGGGAGAGGTTCCTGCTGCTGCTGTGAGGGACAGATTAATGTTCTAAAATCATATGATACTGGTATAGGGAGAGGTTACTGCTGCTGATGTGAGGGACTGATTCGTTTTCTAAAATCACCTCATACTGATATAGGGAGAGGTTCCTGCTGCTGTGACTGACAGATTCATGTTCTAAAATCATTTCATACTGGTATAGGGAGAGGTTCCTGCTGCTGCTGTGAGGGACAGATTAATGTTCTAAAATCATATGATACTGGTATAGGGAGAGGTTACTGCTGCTGATGTGAGGGACTGATTCGTTTTCTAAAATCACCTCATACTGATATAGGGAGAGGTTCCTGCTGCTGTGACTGACAGATTCATGTTCTAAAATCATTTCATACTGGTATAGGGAGAGGTTCCTGCTGCTGCTGTGAGGGACAGATTAATGTTCTAAAATCATATGATACTGGTATAGGGAGAGGTTACTGCTGCTGATGTGAGGGACGGATTCGTTTTCTAAAATCACCTCATACTGATATAGGGAGAGGTTCCTGCTGCTGCTGTGAGGGACAGATTAGTGTTCTAAAATCATCTCATACTGGTATAGGGAGAGGTTCCCGCTGCTGGTGTGAGGGACAAATTAATGTTCTAAATTCATCTCATACTGGTATAGGGAGAGGTTCCTGCTGCTGCTGTGAGAAATAGATTATTGTTCTAAAATCATCTCCTACTGCTATAGGGAGAGGTTAGTGCTGCTGGTGTGAGGGACAGATTAGTGTTCTAAAATCATTTCATACTGCTATAGGGAGAGTTTCCTTCCTGGTGCTGGTGTGAGGGATAGATTAGCGTTCTAAAATCATCTCATACTGGTATAGAAAGAGTTCCTGCTGCTAGTATGAGGGACAGATTAGTGCTCTAAAATCATCTCATACTGCTATAGGGAGAGGTTCCTGCTGCTGCTGTGAGGGATAGATTAGCGTTCCGAAATCATCTCATACTGCTAACAGGTCCCTGCTGCTGGTGTGAGTGGTGCATTTCTTGCACAAAAATAAAAAGTGTGTCTACGTTGCTATACTTTATTGTTCTTTTTTTTTTTAGTATTAATAAATAGTGCTACATAGTACATTTGCACCTTGCTGTGCATTTCTTGCGCAAAAAAAAAAGTGCGTCTACATTGCTGGTTTAAAAAAAAATATATTTTTTAAATACTACATTTGCGGCCAGCGGGGCATTTCTTGCATAAAAATGAAAAGTGCATCTACATTGCTGGTTTAAAAAAAAAAAAAATAATAATTTATTTATTATTTTTTTTTAGTTATTAATAAATAGTGCTACATAGTACATTTGCGTCCAGAATGAGGAGAGTGTCAAATAAGGGACGTGGTCATGGTGCTGCTGGTGTTGGTGGTGTTGGTGAAGTTCCTGTTGCAAGGGGAGGACGTGGTCGATTTGTGCCAGCTACACGCACAAGTGAAACACCATCCTCAGGTGCGAGTAGCCGACAGAACCTTCAACGTTATATAGTAGGCCCGAATGCTGCTCAACGAATGGTGAGGCCAGAACAAGTACAGGTGATAGTATTTTAGGTGGCTGACAATGCCTCCAGTTGCTTCACATTGTCTCCCACCCGGTCCCTTGATGAAAGCTCAGAGTTGGCACCTGAACCCCATGGCCATCTGTCTTTCACCTCAGCCCCTTGTAACTCAGCCACGCAGTCTGAGCCCCAAGTCATGAAGCAGTCTCTTATGCTTTTTGATGACTCTGCTGGTGTGCATTCTGTGGGCCATCCATATAGCCATGCCCCAGAAGTAGAAGACATTGAGTGCACCGATGCCCAACCACTTCTGTTTCAGGATGAGGACATGGAAACACCACCGCAGCATGTCTCTGATGATGACGAAACACAGGTGCCAACTGCTGCAGCTTTCCACAGTGTGCAGACTGACAAGGAGGGCAGTGGTGAAGGGTGGGTGGAAGATGATGTGGAGGATGATGAGGTCCTAGACCCCACATGGAATGAAGGTCATGCGAGTGATTTGTGCAGTTTGGAGGAAGAAGTGGTGGTCGCACAGAGACACCAGCACAGCAAAAGAGGAAGCGGGTTGCAAAAGCAGAGCAACCGTTCCCTAGACAGTACACCTGCTACTACCCACCGCACCCAGGGATCTAGCACACCAAAGGCAGCTCAAAGGCGTTCCCCGGCGTGGCAGTTCTTCAGACAATGTGCTGACGACAAGACACGAGTGGTTTGCATGCTGTGCAATCAGTGCCTGAAGCGAGGCATAAATGTTCTAAACCTGAGCACAACCTGCATTACCAGGCATCTAAATTCAAAGCATGAGCTGCAGTGGAATAAGTACCTCAAAATCCAAGAAAGGTCTTGTCCTCCTCCTGCTTCCTCTTCTGCTGCTGCCTCAGCCTCTTCCTCCACCTCTACAGTGCCAGTGTCACCTGCCACCCAGCAAACAGACAATGTGACAGCAACGCCACCATGTCCGCCACCGTCCCCAAGCATTTCCACACGGTCCCATGGAAGCTTACAGCTGTCCATCTCCCAAACACTGGAGAGAAAGAGGAAGTACCCCCCTACCCACCCACGATCCCTGGCCCTGAATGCCAGGATTTCAAAATTCCTGCCCTTTGAAATGCTGTCATTCCATCTGGTGGACACGGACAGTTTTAAAAACCTGATGGCAGTGTCTGTCCCACAGTACTTGGTTCCCAGCCGCCACTTCTTTTCCAGGTGAGCCATCCCTTCCCTGCACAAACAAGTCGGGGACAAGATCAAGTGTGCACTGCGCAACGCCATCTGTGGCAAGGTCCACATAACCACTGATACGTGGACCAGTAAGCACGGGCAGGGACGCTATATCTTGCTAACTGCACACTGGGCAAATGTAGTCGCGGGTGGTCCTGAGGCGGCTAGCCATTTGGCGCATGTCCTTCCGCCATCGAGGATTGCAGGGCATTTCTCTTTGCCTCCTGTTGCCTCCTCCTCCTACTCATCATCATCCGGTCAGTGTAACATCTTCACCACCAACTTCAGCACATCCAGGGAGAAACTACAGCAGACTGTCTTAAAACTGTTATGTTTGGGGATAAACCCCACACTGCGCAGCAGCTGTGGACGGGCATTGAGCAACAGACCGATGAGTGGTTGTTGTCACTGAGCCTCAAGCCCGGCCTGGTGGTGTGCGATAATGGGCGAA
>BLSH010268657.1:170306-189590 GCA_018402905.1 Glandirana rugosa
GTCTGGTGGACACGGACAGTTTTAAAAACCTGATGGCGGTGGCTGTCCCACAGTATGTGGTTCCCAGCCGCCACTACTTTTCCAGGGGAGCCATCCCTTCCCTGCACAAACAATTCGGGGACGAGATCAAGCGTGCACTGCGCAACGCCATCTGTGGCAAGGTCCACATAACCACTGATACGTGGACCAGTAAGCACGGGCAGGGACGCTATATCTTGCTAACTGCACACTGGGCAAATGTAGTCGCGGGTGGTCCTGAGGCGGCTAGCCATTTGGCGCATGTCCTTCCGCCATCGAGGATTGCAGGGCATTTCTCTTTGCCTCCTGTTGCCTCCTCCTCCTACTCATCATCATCCGGTCAGTGTAACATCTTCACCACCAACTTCAGCACATCCAGGGAGAAACTACAGCAGACTGTCTTAAAACTGTTATGTTTGGGGATAAACCCCACACTGCGCAGCAGCTGTGGACGGGCATTGAGCAACAGACCGATGAGTGGTTGTTGTCACTGAGCCTCAAGCCCGGCCTGGTGGTGTGCGATAATGGGCGAAATCTCGTAGCAACTCTGGGCCTAGACGGTTTGACACACATCCCTTGCCTGGCGCATGTGCTGAATTTGGTGGTGCAGACATTTCTAAAAAACTACTCGGATATGTCAGAGCTGCTGCAGAAAGTGCAGGCCTTCTGTGTGTGCTTTCGGCATTCCCACCCTGCTGCTGCTCTCCTGTCTGCGCTGCAGTGGAACTTCGGCCTTCCCGCTCACCGCCTCCTATGCGACGTGCCCACAAGGTGAAACTCCACCTTGCGCATGCTGGAGAGACTGTGCGAGCAGCGGCAAGCAATAGTGGAGTTTCAGCTGCAGCACGCACGGGACAGCATCACTTCACCACCAACGAGTGGGCCTCAATGCGAGACCTGTGTACCATATTGCGCTGTTTTGAGTACTCCACAAACATGGCCAGTGCCAATGATGCTGTTCTCAGCGTTACTATCCCACTTCTAGATCTCCTTGAAAAAACACTTCGGGAAATGATGGAAGAGGATGTGGCACAGGAGGAGGAGGAAGAGGGGTCATTTCCATGGTTATCAGGCCAGTCATTCACAAGTGGCTCGGAGGGTGGGTTGCTGCACCAGCATAGGCCAGGTAAAAAAATTTCAAACCAGGGCACAGTTCTGGAGGATGAGGAGGAGGAATCGTGTTCACAGCAGGGTGGCATCACTGGAGTGTGGCTGGGGGATACGGAGGACACAGATGATACACCTCCCACAGAGGACAGCTTGTCTCTGGGCAGCCTGGCACACATGAGCGACTACATGCTGCAGTGCCTGCTCAACGACAGCCGAGTTGCCCACATTGTAACTTGTGCTGATTACTGGGTGGCAAACCCTGCTGGATCCCCGTTACAAGGACAATATGCCGTCCTTAATTCCCTCACTGGAGCGTGATTGGAAGATGCACGACTACAAGCGCACGCTGGTAGACGGGCTGCTGAGGGCATTCCCAAATGACACCGGGGGCTCAGTGGAAGCACAAGGCGAAGGCAAAGGAGGAGAAAGAGGTTGCCAATGCAGCTGTGGCACCACCAGCACCTCAGAAGGCAGGGTTAGCATGGCCAAATGTGGAAAAGCTTTGTCAGCAGCACGCCACAACAAACAGCACCACCAGCAGATAGGCAACGTCTTAGCAGGAGGCAGCATTTCAGCAACATGGTGGAACGGTATGTGTGCACACGCCTACAACGTGGACAAGCTAACGTTTTTTAAAATTAACTAGGCATGGATCCCACAAGACTTGTCTCTACCTTGTGCAGAATAGCCATTTAGACCGGCCTCACACAGCTATACTTTTTTTTTTTTTGGAACCTCAATATTTTGGGGGCTACCCCAATCAGAAAAAAAAAACAAACAAAAAACAGTGTTGGCTACCTCCTCCACCGCCACTTCCACCTACACCACCACGGTCACCGCCCCCTCAACCTCTAGGCTCCTACTCCACATCCACCTCCTCCTCCAATTTTTATTTTTTTATGTGATTTTAAGTTATTTCCCTATCCACATTTGTTTGCAGGGAACTTGTCCTACTCTTACCCCCATTTTGCTTCCTTTTGCAGCCCTCCAGCCCTTTCCAGGACTTTTTTACAGTCATTTTTGTGCCCAAAAGTTCGGGTCACCATTGACTTCAATGGGGTTCAGGTCAAGTTCGGTGCCGAACCCGAACTTTTTCGCGAAGTTCGGCGGTACCCGACGAACCCGAACATCCAGGTGTCCGCTCAACTCTATTGTGGAAGCCTTTTCTTAGTGATTTGTATAGGTATAAAAAGTGATGATCTTTGCACTTTAGGTATATACTGTATGTGTATATGCATGTGTGTATATACAGTGTGTGTGTGTGTGTGTGTGTATATATATATATATATATATATATATATATATATATATATATAGTATATCACAAAAGTGAGTACACCCCCCACATTTTTGTAAATATTTTATTATATCTTTTCATGTGACAACACTAAAGAAATGACACTTTTCTACAATATAAAGTAGTGAGTGTACAGCTTGTATAACAGTGTAAATTTGCTGTCCCCTCAAAATAACTCAACACACAGCCATTAATGTCTAAACTACTGGCAACAAAAGTGAGTACACACCTATGTGAAAATGTCCAAATTGGGCCCAAAGTGTCAATATTTGGTGTGGCCACCAGTATTTTCCAGCACTTCCTTAACCCTCTTGGGCATGGAGTTCACCAGACCTTCACAGGTTGCCACTGGAGTCCTCTTCCACTCCTCCATGACGACATCACAGAGCTGGTGGATGTTAGAGACCTTGCACTCCTCCACCTTCCATTTGAGGATGCCCCACAGATGATCGATAGGGTTTAGGTCTGGAGACATGCTTGGCCAGTCCATCGCCTTTACCCTCAGCTTCTTTAGCAAGACAGTGGTCGTCTTGGAGGTGTATTTGGGGTCGTTTTCATGTTGGAATATTGCCCTGCGGCCCAGTCTCCGAAGGGAGGGGATAATGCTCTGCTTCAGTATATCACAGCACATGTTGGCATTCATGGTTCACTCAATGAACTGTAGTTCCCCAGTGCTGGTAGCACTAATGCAGCCCCAGACCATGACACTCCCACCACCATGCTTGACTGTAGGCAAAACACACTTGTCTTTGTACTCCTCACCTGGTTGCCGCCATCTGAACCAAATAAGTTAATCTTGCTCTCATCAGATCACAGGACATGTTTCCAGTAATTCATGTCCTTAGTCTGCTTGTCTTCAGTAAACTGTTTGAGGGCTTTTTTGTGCATCATCTTTAGAAGAGGCTTCCTTCTGGGATGACAGCCATGAAGACCGATTTAATGGAGTGTGCGGCGTATGGTCTGAGCACTGATAAGCTGACCCCCCCCACCCCTTCAACCTCTGCAACAATGCTGGCAGCACTCATACATCTATTTCCCAAAGACAATCTCTGGATATGACGCTGAACATGTGCACTCAACTTCTTTGGTCGACCATGGCGAGGCCTGTTCTCAGTGGAACCTGTCCTGTTAAACCGCTGTATGGTTTTGGCCACCTTGCTGCAGCTCAATTTCAGGGTCTTGGGAAACTTCTTATAGCCTAGGCCATCTTTATGTAGTGCAACCTTTTTTTTTTTTCAGATCCTCAGAGAGTTCTTTGCCACGAGGTGTCATGTCGAACTTTCAGTGACCAGTATGAGAAAGTGAGAGTGATAACACCAAATTTAACACACCTGCTCCCCATTCACACCTGAGACTTTGTAACACTAACAGGTCACATGAGACTGGGGAGGGAAATGGCTAATTGGGCCCAATTTGAACATTTTCACATAGGGATGTACTCCCTTTTGTTGCCAACAGTTTAGACATTAATGGCTATGTGTTGAGTTATTTTGAGGGGACAGCAAATTTACACTGTTATACAAGCTGTATACTCACTACTTTACATTGTAGCAAAGTGTCATTTCTTCAGTGTTGTCACATGAAAAGATATAAAATATTTACAAAAATCTGAGGGATGTACTCACTTTTGTGATATACTGTGTGTATATATATATTAGTAAATAGAGAGGAATGTTTGTTACATTCACTTGTTTAAAGCATATTTTTTACATTTCTTAAGTTACTTCCTGGTTTCCACTCCAAATAATGTCATATATCCCAGGTGTCTTCATGTAAGGAGAACAGATGGGCTCTGGCTTGTTCAGAACTGAATGTGCCCGAACCCACCGGGGCGTCAACCCTGCGCTGCACTAATCATAGGCAGTGAGATTGGGGAATGTCTCACTGCCTGTGATTAGCGCAGTGCAGGGTTCACTTCCTGGTGGGCTCGGGCCTATCCTTAGTAAGGAGGAGATTTCTCTGCTAAGCACACCCTCCTGCCTGCATGCTTGAGCTACGGGCACAGGGATTCCAGGAAGCAAATATTACATTAATCATAATCCCTTACTCAAGATGGCCACAGTCAGTAATGCTAGGGAGTGTTTTTCAAAGGGATTTCTCAGCAAAATAAAGCATAGAGACATGGATGGATGGGTGCGTTTGTTTTGAATATTAAAAATGAATTAACCACTTGCCGACCGTGTAATGTAATTACACGGCCACAAGGTGGATCCATTGTTCTGGGAGGAAGTACTATAACGTCCTCCCAGAATCCGCGCACTTGGAAGCATCCGTGACCGCCGGATCCGTGAGACCCGGCACACAACGGATCATGGTAAATGGCCGCTCACAGCGGCCTTTTACCACGCGATCGCGCCGTCAAATGACGGCGCAATCACATGTAAACAAGCAGGCGGATATCTGGCTTGTCTCTCCCCTCTCCGCACCGATTGGTGCAGTGTGACAGGAGAGGGGGGAGAGAGGAGATGCAGCGGTGCTGTGGGCAGGAGCTGAAGTGCCCACAGCACTGCTATTTGCCAGTCTGGGACTCCTCATCCACCCATCCAGCTTCACCCATGCAGCCTCATCCATGCTCATACATCCGTGCTCACCCATCCGTCACCCATGCATCCGTGCTCACCCACCCGCGCTCACCCATCCGTCACCCATGCATCCGTGCCCATGCATCCGTGCCCACCCATTCGTCACCCATGCATCCGTGCTCACCTATCCGTGCTCACCCATCCGTCACCCATGCATCCGTGCTCACCCATCCGTGCCCACCCATTCATCACCCATGCATCCGTGCTCACCCATCCATGTCCACCCATCTGTCACCCATGCATCCGTGCTCACCCCTTCATCACCCATGCATCCGTGCTCACCCATCCGTCACCCATGCATCCATGCTCACCCATCCGTGCCCACCCATCCGTCACCCATGCATCCGTGCTCACCCATCTGTCACCCATGCATCCGTGCTCACCCATCCGTGCCCACCCATCCGTCATCCATGCTCACCCATCCGTCACCCATGCATCTGTGCTCACCCATCCATCACCTATGCATCCGTGCTCACCCATCCGTGCTTACCCATCCGTCACCCATGCATCTGTGCTCACTCATACATCACCCATACATCTGTGCTCACCCATCCATGCTCACTCATCCGTCACCCATGCATCCTTGCTCACACATCCGTCACCCATGCATCCATCACCCATGCATCCGTGCTCACCCATGCATCCATGCTCACCAATCCAATCATGCTCACCCATGCAGCCTCGTCCATTTTCATTTTCTTTCCACATTTTCCAAAAACCTGTGGAAAAAATGAACCATTCAAAAGACTCATTATTCCTCATAGAATATACATTGGGGTGTTTGCTTTCCAAAATGGGATCATTTTATGGGCGTTTCCATTGCCCTGGTGCTCCAGGACCTACAAAAATGCAAGAGGTAGTCAGGAAATGATATGTGTTGTTTATGTCCTTAAAACGCCTGATGGTGCTCCCTGCATGTTGGGCCTCTGTATGTGGCCAGGCTGTGTAAAAGTCTCACACATGCGGTATCGCTATACTCAGATGGAGTAGCAGAAATTTTAGGGTGTAATTTGTGGTATGCATATGATGGGTGTGAGAAATAATCTGTTAATATGACAATTTTGTGAAAAAAAACAGAAAAAAAAATCTTCATTTTGCAAAGAATTGTGGGAAAAAATTACTTCTTCAAAAAACTCGCAATGCCTCTTACTAAATATGTTGGACTGTCTACTTTCCGCAAAGGGGTCATTTGGGGGGTATTGGTACTTTCCTGGTTTGTTAGGGTCTCAAGAAATGAGATAGGCCGTCAGTGCATCAGATGTGATCAATTTTCAATGATTGGCACCATAGATTGTAAACTCTATAACTCTCACAAAAACCAAATAATATCCACTAATTTGGGTAATTTTTACCAACGATATATAGCAGTATAAATTTTGGCCAAAATGTATTAAGAAAAATTACTAATTTGCAAAATTTTATAACAGAAACAAAGAAAAATGCATTTTGTTACAAAAATTTTGGTCTTTTTCCATTTCTAGCACAAAAAATAAAAACCCCAATGGTAATTAAATACCACCAAAAGAAAGCTCTATTTGTGCTAAAAAAGGACAAAAATCTCATATGGGTACAGTGTAGTATGACTGAGTAATTGTCATTCAAAATGTGAGAGCACTGAAAGCTGAAAATTGGTCTGCTTAGGAAGGGGGTTTAAGTGCCCTGTGGTCAAGTGGTTAAATAGTGATAATAATTACACAGTTTCTTTGGCTGATGAAGGTGGTAATTAAACTTACTTGGTGCCTTATCTGCATTAAATTAGCCTCAGGGTCAGTTCACACCACATGCAGTCTAGTGCGTTTTTTTTAGGTTATATAAAGTAGGTTATATGGTTTTCAACGGCATAGTTCACGCCAGTGCGGTCAGTTTCAGTGCGTTACAGTTCCAGAAAAAAAAGTAGAACATGCTGCATTTTTTTCTGCGCTGAACTGCAGTGGAACACACTGGAACGTATCAGAAATGCACCAGAAAGCATAAAAATGCACCGGAACGTACCAGAAATGCACCCGTACGTACCAGAAATGCACCAGAAAGCATAAAAATGCACCGGAACTGGCCCTTAAGGTTAAGAAAAGAGATGGGGGGGGGGGAGCACTGGACTGCATCAAAAATATGCCTGCAGAAAAGCACCTGGAACGCATCTGGACTGCGTTTCTATGGTGTGAACTGGCCCTTAGAACCTGTGCAATTATTATGTGTTTGGGTTTAAAGGGATGAGGGGGCAACCCTAGGTGCAATGCACAGGCTTCTGCAAACTCTTCCCCAAACCCCAGGTCTGCATGAAGATATGGACTTCAGTTATGGGGCAGGAAGAAGCAAGGACTGGACTACAAAGGCAGTGTTGCATTGAGATCTACTAGTCCCCATCCACATATTTATGGGTGAAGTCCATACACAGCTGTATTAAATTCAAAAGAAGAAAGGATGCTTCATGTTACACACTTAATATCGGAATAACATGAAACATGTTCTCAAAGGTGAAAATTGTTTCAACCCTATTACTGCCAGGGCTGTTTTTGCATTATTATTTATTTTTTTGTTTAAAAACCAGTTTAAGCCCAAGAGTACGTAAAACCCCCAAACATTAGAAAATAAAAATAGTTGCAGACCCAATTTTTTGATCACACAATATTAGTAACTGTTTATAAAACACAAAACTTCAGTAATAAATACAGTAAAGTGAAATAAAGGGAACATAAACGCTATGTATTACCCATTTTTTTGGTAAAATATGAAATATGAGGTTGTGCGGAATGACTAAATACCCAACATGTCAACCCTTAAAATTGTGTGGGCCCGAGAAATAGGCAATACCTTTTTATTTTTCATAGGCAACGCTTTAAAAGCCCCTACAGGCCATCAGTGTAGAGTTAACTGTAAATAATAGGTCTACAACTATTGCTTTCACTTCAGCGTGTGCAGCAATATGTAATATGTTTATCGCAATCAACGTTTTTGTTCGTAGGTTGCCCCGACACATGGTACAGTGCTCAGCTTTTCATCCCTTTTTTGATAGTAGCTTGTTTATAAGCCCTAAAAAAGAGCAGCATTTAACAAGATTTGCCTCCTATAAACTTCAATAGAATTTTGCCTTTAAATTCCCCTTCCACTAAGTTTTGAATAAGATTCCACAAACCCTTGGTGAATCCAACCGGTCATTATTTAATAGTAGCAACACAGTTGCCACTTGCACAGAACCTGAGCAGGACCCAGAAGATCACAACTATCACTGTAGTAGTGCTGACTACTGCAATGATTTCCAGCTTCCTCAGCGGACCATTAGGTATGAGTAATGCATACTTCTATTGTGTGAAGCTGAACCAATGTAAGTATGCTATATAAATAACTCCTGGAGTTCTGCTTTAATGATTATACTTACAAAGCATGACACCCTTGACAATATGAATACCACAAGCACTAAAAATACATCAATTAAAGTAATGTCTTACCACAGGTATGGCCAACCCAAGCTGTATCTTTGCTTCATTATAGAATCCATAAGGTACCAGTTTACGAAACAGTCTGCTAATTCCATGAGGTTTGTCTGATAGAGGAGAGGTCTCCTTGTCTTCCTCTTTGTGTCTTGTCATAATTTTTGTAGATTCTCACTGATAGACTTACTCTTACTTTTCTCTTACACTAAAGAATGCAGTGAAAGGTGAATTGTGCACTGTCACACTGAGCATTTTATAAGGCTTAGCCTGGAGAGGTGAAGTGTTGGAGAATTCCTCTCTGCATGTTTCACAGACTACACTCAATGGGAGGAGAACACACTGTAACCTGAACATCAAGTTATGTATATCAATTAGCAATGACCTTTTTATCTAGGTATAAATGCATTGTTAAAAATCTATATTTTATTTTAGTTAAAGCCCAAGTTTAGTCAATGTTTTTAAAAAAAGTTAGCGCAAGGGGCATTGCTTCGTAGTATTAATGGAAGACAGACAGATGAATTAAAAATCTGCCTCCTCCATTCATGGATCCTTTTTTTCATTCATAGTATCTATAGTATAGCTCCAATGAATTGAGGAGATGGGGAAAGTGCAGACATAGTTGGCACTCTTGATTAGTACGTATGACAGGTCCCTTGACGCTATTAACCCCCACTACACTGGAAGACTATATCAGAGGGGGTAGTGGGACTGGAGGGTGGAGGATTTCAACTAATGGAGGAGCCAGCAGCAAAAGGGACACATCACAATGACAGTAAGTAATGTTCCTTGTACTGATATATATATATATATTTTTTTTTTCATTTTTGATTAAACTTAGGCAGGACATACAGAGGCTTGAAAAAGTATTCATACCCCTTGAAATCCTCCACATTTTGTCATGTTACAATCAAAAATATAAATGTATTTTAGTGGGATTTTATGTTATAGTCCAACACAAAGTGGCACATAATTGTGAAGTGAAAGGAAAATGATAAATGGTTTTCAACATTTTTTACAAATATGTGTGGCGTGCATTTGTATTAAGGCCCCCTGAGTCAATACTTTGTAGAACTACCTTTCGCTGCAATAACAGCTGCAAGTCTTTAGGAGTATGGCCCCTTTCACATGGGCTTTCCGTTCAGGTCCGCCTGTCCATTTTTCACGCGGACCTGAACGGACGCTCCATGCAACCCTATGGAGCGGTGGATGTCAGCGGAGACATGTCCGCTGACATCTGCCGCTCTCCGATCCAATCCTGACCAAGAAATCCAGACGGATGGAAACCCTATTTTCCATCCGTCTGTAGAATCGGATCAGAGCGGATCGGATGAAAAAGGACAGAGGGTCCGTTTTCATCTGAGCTCCATAGAGGCGAGCAGAGCTCTGACAGTTCCATCTTTGCTCAGTGAGCAGAGACAGATCTGTCATCTGTCGACTCAGCAGGGATCAGCTGAGCGATCCCCACTGAGCAAAAACAGACCCCGCGAACGGAAAGCCTGTGTGAAAGGGGCCTATGTCTCTACCAAATTTGCACATCTAGAGAGCGACATTTTGCCCATTCTTCTTTGCAAAATAACTCAAGTTTTGTCAGATTGGATGGAGAGCGTGCTTGAACAGCAATTTTCAAGTCTTGCCACAGATTCTCAATTTGGCTTAAGTCTGGACTTTGACTGGGCCATTCTAACACATGAATATGCTTTGATCTAAACCATTCTATTGTAGCTCTGGATGTATATTTAGGGTTGTTGTCCTGCTGGAAGGTGAACCTCTTCCCCGGTCTGAAGTCTTTTGTGGACTCTAACAAGTTTTCTTCTAAGATTGTCCTATATTTGGCTCCATCCATATTCCCTTCAACTCTGACCAGCTTCCCTGTCCCTACTGAAGAAAAGTATCCCCAAAACATGATGCTGCCACCACCATGTTTCACGGTGGGGATGGTGTGTTCAGGGTGATGTGCAGTGTTAGTTTTCCACCACACATAACCTTTTCCTTTTAGTCCAAAAAAGTTCAATTTTTGTCACGTTTGCTGTGTCCTCTAGATGGCTCCTCGCAAACTGCAAATGGGACTTCTTATGGCTTTCTTTCAACAATGGCTTTCTTCTTGCCACGCTTCCATAAAGGCCAGATTTGTGGAGTGCATGACTAATAGTTATCCTGTGGACAGATTCTCCCATCTTCGCTGTGGATCTCTGCAGCTCCTCCAGAGTTACCATGGACCTCTTGGTCACTTCTCTGATGAATGCTCTCTTTGCCCGGCCTGTCAGTTTAGGTGGACGGCCATATCTTGGTAGATTTGCAGTTGTGCCAAACTCTTTCCATTTTTGAATGATGGATTGAACAGTGCTTCGTGAGATGTTCAAAGCTTGGGATATTTTTTATAACCTAACCCTGCTTTAAACTTCTCTGCAACTTTATCAGAGTAAAGGGGGTGAATACAAATGAACACCACACTTTTCAGATATTTATTTGTAAAAAAAAGTTGAAAACCATTTATCATTTTCCTTCCACTTCACAATTTTGTACCACTTTGTATTGGCCTATCACATAAAATCCCAATAAAATAAATTTACGTTTTTGGTTGTAACATGACAAAATGTGGAAAATTTCAAGTGGTATGAATGCTTTTTCAAGGCACTGTACATTATGCAATTTTGCTCTATTCCCCCATCAATACAGCCATTGTTATTATGGGAGCCTGTCCCACAGCGCTATTGTTTTCTGGTGGAGGGGAGAGCAGGGAGCCTTCCCCGCCGGCACAATAAAATGATCACTGCTGGTGGCTGTAGTCTCTGGCAGTGATCGGTTAAAAAAAACAAACAGCCTGGTTGTACTGAAGTCGATTAATGGAATGGCTTCAGTACAACCAGCCTGCCCATATATGGATTAGCCAGTTTATGCTTAACTGGGTGAATTTCAATCCGTCTATCGCTGGCTTTAGGCTATAAACTTAATGCTATATATGGTACAGTATGTGTGGTATCTTAAGTAAATACAGTATATATATAAATATTTTACTTGCGCCTCAAGAAACAGAAAATTTAAATGGCAAGGAAATAGTATTTTTCAATAAAAACCTGCACAGCACTCTATTGATGTGTGCAGAAATCTGGATCTCCAGCCAAATCCTTGCCTGGGTAGCCACTCTTCTGCTGCTCCAAACAGAACTTGACTTCAGCAGCAGCTGAGAGATGGAAGTGATTATTGGAAGGACCCTGGTGGAGCCATTCTAGAAGAGAGGTTGAAATAGAAACATAGAAAAGTGACTGCAGAAAAAGACTGAGTTGACCATCGAGTCTGCTTTGTTTTTTTTTTGTTGTTTTTTTTGTTTTTTTGTTTTCACATTAACCCTGTTGTCTGACTATAGATTTATGTTTATCCCAAGCATGTTTGAAGCCATTTACTGTTGACTGTCTCACAACCTCTATTGGTAGTTTATTTCAATCATCAACCACCCTTTCAGTAAAATAATACTTTCTAAGATTAGTTGTGAACTTCCCTCCAGTTAGTTTGAGGTTATGCCCCCGTGTTCTTGATTTTGGTTTCATATTGAAAAGACTGCCCTCCTGAACCTTATTCACCCCCTTCATGTATTTAAAGAGGAAGTAAACCCTGATGGGGTTTACTTTCTCTATATTCCCCTGCAAAATAAAAACATAATGGCCTACTATGTATCGCATAGTAGCCCGTTATGTGTCACTTACCTGCAAACGAAGCCTGCGACGTCCAGCAATGTCCCCTGTGCAGGCAGCATCCATCTTCAGCCCCTCTTCCTTCAGGGCCGCGACTCCGGCCAGTCACAGCACAATCTCAGTGAAGAAAAGGCACGGAGGCCATTTCTTCACTGCGCATGTGCCGAAATGACGTTGGCACATCTAGTACACTGTATATTTCCTAAACCAAGCAGGTTTGGGAGATATGCAGGGTACCTACAGGTAAGTCTTATTATAGGCTAACCTGTAGGTTAAAGTGGTTGTCACAGGTTGACAACCACTTTAAAGGTTTCAATCATGTCTCCCCTCTCCCTTCTTTCCTCCAGACTGTACATATTAAGTTCCTGAAGTCGCTCTTGATATGATTTATCCCCCAGACCTTTCACCATTTTTGTTACCCGTCTCTGAACTCGTTCTATCTTATCAATATCTTTTTGTAAGTGAGGTCTCCAGATCTGATCATTTTTTTACAGTAGCAGGAAGAGCAGGAAAGGGGATTGGCATATCAATCTAATTGTTTACATTACGTCCACTAAAAGCAAGTGAAACTAATAAATTCTACATTTTCACGTTTCCTATTAATTAATTGTGTCTCTTTGTACGTTTTCAAATTATTGAAAGACTAAGTACAAATGTTCTATATGCTGATATTTTGGGGGTCATATTCACCACTGACCGTGCAGAACCAAGGATTACAACTAAAGCATTCTTTCCAATACCCGAAGAGCAGCTGAGGCTGGCAATGTAGCGCAATGCCAGCATTTAGTTCAAAATTGACCTTGCAGAAAAAAAAATACAACCTGATTGTGCATTATATTCAGATCTCAAAAATTCTTCTGATTGGATATACTAATGCAGGAAAGAGTTGACACATCAAAGTACAAATAGATGGCTAACATTCATAGGTGCAGCCTATTGCATGAGGGTGTACACCCCAAAGCTCAAGCACACATGCATGTGTGTATATGTATGCATATAAATACACTATATTACCAAATATATTGAGACACCTGCCTTTACACACACATGAACTTTAATGGCATCCCAGTCTCAATCCGTAGGGTTCAATATTGAGTTGGTCCACCCTTTGCAGCTATAACAGCTTCAATTCCTTTGGGAAGGCTCTGCACAAGGTTTAGGAGTGTGTCTATGGGAATGTTTGACCATTCTTCCAGAAGGGCATTTGTGAGGTCAGGGACTGATGTGGATGAGAAGGTCTGGCTCTCAGTCTCCACTCTAATTCATCCTAAAGGTGTTCTATCAGGTTGAGGTCAAGACTCTGTGCAGGCCCAATGCTGTATCTTGGCCTAGGCCAACAAGGCCCAGGCCTAGGGCGGCACTTTGCAGGAGGGCAGCACGAAAAGAGTCACCGCCGGCTTGCACTACACTTTTAGTCTTATGGGGTGGACTGGGCCAGGAGACAAACCGGTCTGGCAGCTGCACTTGCTGCCGGTATGATAATACTGGCAGGACCCCCATTAGAGGGGGGCAGCCCATACATATGTAGGATAGCAGGCCCCAACCAATGAGTTGTTGCGCTGCCTCATGGCCAAACAGGAAGTGTGAAGAAATTTCTTAAGGAAATCTATTCCAATCCCCCCAAGGCCCTCAAAACTAGTGTCCCCACTAGAAAATTTCAGGGCGGGTCTTAAACGGGAAGGGGTGTGGCCTTGACAGGAAAGGGTGGCTCATATTTAAATTAGGGGGGTGCACGAGTTTAGTCAGGCCTAGGGCAGCACAAAACCAAAATACTCCACTGTGCAGGCTTGTCGAGTTCCACCACTCTAAAGTCACTCATCCACGTCTTTATGGACCTTGCTTTGTGCACAAGGGATGAAAAGCTGGCAGGCAGGTGAGTAGATACAAACTAACAATCCTAAATAAAAATAAATTTTTCTCTAAAGCCTCATGTACTCTGCTGTCAAATGCTTGTAACCTCCTGTAAATACTATAACCCGAGTTTAGGCACGCTTTCGATTATAAGCGTTCTTAAAGAGGACCATGTGGGATATGGGAGAAACACAATTATCACCACATGCTGTTGTCTGCAAGGGGGGGGGGGGCAGGAAGACAGGCAGAGAGACAGAGACAGGCAGAGAGACAGACAGAGAGAGAGGCAGGCAGATAGACAGAGACTGGCAGAGAGAGAGAAAGAGAGAGAGAGAGAGAGAGAGAGCGAGAGAGACACAGACAGGCAGAGAGAGGCAGACAGATAGACATAGACAGGCAAAGAGAGGGAAAGAGAGAGAGAGAGAGCGAGACACAGACAGAGAGAGAAAGCGAGACAGAGAGAGAGAGACAGACAGAGAGAAACAGACAGATAGAGAGAGAGGGAGAGACAGACAGAGACAAAGAGAGGGACAGAGAGAGACAGGCAGAGAGAGGGAGGCACACACAGACAGAGAGAGAGGGGGAGAGACAGTGAGAGAGAGAGAGAGAGATAGACAGGGAGAGGGGGAAAGAGAGAGACAGTGAGAAAGAGAGACAGGCAGAGAGAGGGAGACAGACACAGAGAAGGAAAGAGATAGACAGAGAATGAGAGAAAGAGAGAGAGAGGGGGAAATAGAGACAGATAGAGAAACAGAGAGAGAGAAAGACAGACAGTGAGAAAGACAGAGAAACAGACAGACAGAGAGAAACAGACGGCAGAGAGATACAGACAGACATAGAGAGAGAGGCAAAGAGAGAGGGAAAAAGAAAGACAGAGAGAGAGACACACACACACACAGACATAGAGAGGGGGGGAGAGACAGAGATAGACAGGGAGAGAGGGAAAGAGAGAGACAGAGAGAAAGAGAGACAGGCAGAGAGAGAGGGACAGACACAGAGAAGGAAAGAGAAAGAGAGAGAGAGAGAGAGAGAGAGAGAGAGAGGGGGGGGGATAGAGACAGATAGAGAAACAGAGAGACAGGGAGAGAGAAAGACGGACAGAGACAGAGAAACAGACATAGAGAAACAGGCAGACAAAGAGATAAAGACAGACATAGAGAGAGAGGCAAAGAGAGATAGAGACAGGCAGAGAGAGAGAGGCACACACAGACAGACAGAGGGAAAGAGAGAGACAGACAGACAAAGACAGACAGAGAGAGGGAGAGAAAAACAGGCAGAGAGAGAGATAGACAGGCAGAGAGAGAGACAGAGAAAGAGAAAGCAAGAGAGGGGGAATGAGAGGCAGACAGAGAGAGACAGAGAGAAAGACAGACAGAAAGACGAACAAACAGACAGTGAGACATTAGAAAGACAGACGGACAGACAGAGAGAAAGACAGACAGAGAGAGACAGGCAGAGATAGCGAGAGACACACACACAGACTGAGAGAGAGACATACAGACAGACAGAGAGAGAGACAGACAGAGAGAGACAAACAAACAGAGAGAGAGAGAGTGACACACAGACAGAGAGAGGGAAAGAGACAGACAGTGAGAAAGACAGAGAAACAGACAGACAGAGAGAGACAGACATAGAGAGAGAGGCAAAGAGAGAGAGAGAGAGAGGCACACACAGACAGAGAGAGGGAAAGAGACAGACAGAGAGAAACAGACATAGGGAGAGAGATAGAGACAGACAGAGAGAGAGGGACATACAGAGAGACAAAGAGAGAGATAGAGACAGACAGGGAGAGAGAAAAAGTCAGAGAGAGACAAAGAGACAGAGAGAGAGAGAGAGAGACAGAAAAAGACAGACAGAGAGAGAAATAGAGACAGACAGAGAGAAATAGAGGAGACAGACAGAAAGAGAGAAAGAGAGACAGACAGAGAGAGAGACAGAGAAAGAGAGAGACCGAGAGACAGAGAGAGGGAATGAGAAGCAGACAGAGAGAGAGAGAGAGAGAGAGACAGAGAGAGAGACAGAGAGAAAGACAGAAAGACAAACAGACAGTGAGACATGAGAAAGACGGACAGACAGAGAGAAACAGAGAGACAGACAGAGAGAGAGACAGAGGGAGAGAGAGACAGACAGAGACAGACAGAGAGAAAGAGAAAGAGAGAGGCAGGCAAAGAGAGAGAGAGAGTCAGAGAGAGACAGGCAAAGAGAGAGGGAGAAAGACATGCAGAGAGAGAGAGAGGCACACACAGAGAGAGAGAGGGAAAGAGATAGACAGAGAGAGAGAGAGGGACACAGACAGGCAGAGAGAGAGAGAGAGAGAGAGACAGAGCCAGGCAGAGAGAGGGAAAAAGAAAGACAGAGAGAGAGAGACACACAGACCAGAGAGAGAGGGGGAGAGACAGATAGACAGGGAGAGAGGGAAAGAGAGAGACAGAGAGAAAGAGAGACAGGCAGAGAGAGACAGAGAAGGAAAGAGAGAGACAGAGAAAGAGAGAGAGAGGGATATAGAGACAGATAGGGAAACAGAGAGAAAGACAGAGAAACAGACAGAGAGAAACAGACAGACAGAGAGGTACAGACAGACATAGAGAGAGAGGCAAAGAGAGAGAGAGACAGGCAGAGAGAGAGAGGCACACGCAGACAGAGGGAGGGAAAGAGAGAGACAAAGAGAGACAGACAGACAAAGACAGAGAGAGAGAGAGAAAAACAGGCAGAGAGAGAGAGACATACAGAGAGAGACAGAGAAAGAAATAGAGAGAGAGAGAGAGAGGGAATGAGAGGCAGACAGAGAGAGAGAGACAAAAAGAGAGAGTGAGACATGAGAATGACAGACGGACAGACAGAGAAAAAGACAGAAAGAGACAGACAGACAGAGACAGGCAGAGATAGCGAGAGACACACACAGACCGAGAGAGAGAGAGAGAGACATAGAAAGAGACTGACAGACAGAGAGAGACAGACCCAGAGAGAGAGAGAGACAAGCGAACAGAGAGACAGAGAGAGAGAGAGGCAGAGAGGGAGAGTGACACACAGACAGAGAGAGGGAAATAGACAGACAGAGAGAGACAGACAAAGAGAGAGAGAGAGAGACAGACAGAGAGAAACAGACAGAGAGACAAACAGACAGAGAGACAAACAGACAGAGAGACAAAAAGAGAGACAGACAGAAAAAGAGACAGACAGAGAGAGAGAGAGAGAGATATTAGGTTCCTGAAGTTGCTCTTGATATGATTTATCCCCCAGACCTTTCACCATTTTTGTTACCCATCTCTGAACTCGTTCTATCTTATCAATATCTTTTTTGTAAGTGAGGCCTCCAGAACTGATCATTTTTTTACAGGAGCAGGAAGAGCAGGAAAGGGGATTGGCAAACCAATCTAATTGTTTACATTAGGTCAACTAAAAGCAAGTGAAAATAATTAATTCTACATTTTCACTTTTCCTATTAATTGTGTGCTCTTTGTACGTTTTCAAATTATTGAATGACTAAGTACAAATGTTCTATATGCTCATATTTTGGGGGTCATATTCACCACTGACAGTGCAGAACCAAGGATTACAACCAGAGGCGTAACTAGAACCTTCAGGGCCCCGATGCAAGAAATTATGAAGGGCCCCCTGACCCCTGGCCAGGGCCCTTCCCTCTTCCCACTGATCCTGGGACCCTTTACTCCTATCGTGGGTCCCTTTATTATGGTACTGCAGTGGGGCCCTTTCACAAGTTCTGCAGCAGGCCCCAGGGGGGCCAGGGAAGCACACAGGGGCCGTGGGAACAACAGAAGACAAGTAAACTGGATAGAGGAAAATGGAGGAGATTGGGCCCTCTAAATGCCACCCCCGGCATCCCTCCTATTCAGGTGTACAAGGGAGGCACATGGGCCCCCTGGACCATGGGGCCCGGTTGCAATTGCAACCCCTGCAACCCCTATCGTTACGCCCCTGATTACAACTAAAGCATTCTTTCTAATATCCGAAGAGCAGCTAAGGCTGGCAATGTAGCGCAATGCCAGCATTTAGTTCTAAATTGCCCTTGCGGAAAAAAAAATACAACCTGATTGTGCATTATATTTAGATCTCAAAAATTCTTCTAATTGGATATACTAATGCAGGAAAGAGTTGACACATCAAAGTACAAATAGATGGCTAACATTCATAGGTGCAGCCTATTGCATGAGGGTGTACACCCCTGTTGGAAAAACTTCAAGCTGGACACCGGTGATTGAAGGAAAACAAGTAGATTGGCTTTATTTCATGCGCATGGAGGAGACACGGTACAAACAAGTAGCTCAGTCTGCCTATGTGTTGTCCTACTGAAAGCAAGGGCTTAAGCTTTTTATAATAATGAATATGCATAAGGTATAGGTGTATTCTGGGTTGTAACCTAGGGATGATCATACAATCAACCCAATCAGCGTCCTTTTCTTCTTATGATGAGTTAATAGTTAAATGGGTGTCAACATCATGTGACTGACACAAAAAGAGAAGTTGCAGCAGTCTTGTTGGTTCAAATTGGTTCTGACCACAAATGTCTATTCTTTGATCAAATAGGAAGGTAGGTGGTCGGCATGTCTTCTTCTTTTGAAATAATCAAACTGTCTCTTCGTCACCAGATGTTTTCCTTGTCTCGGGTAAACACATTCATTAGCACATTATAAATCAACATTTTATAGGTTCACATTAAGCATTATTCCAGCTGTATTTGATGAAAGATTCCTGACTTTGCCCATTCTTCCAACATTTCCCTCCTGTTGAACCTACAAAATGTAGATCCTTACTCAAGCTCCCACCTCAGGAATCTTTGCCTGTTTTGGTGGGGTCCTTCATAAAAACAGCATCACTCTCTCATACAGGCAGTGTGGCTAACTCTGGTCTATCATGTAAGTCAGGGTCTTGCATGGACAAAGCTGTATACATTACATCGCTCGCAGCCTTATCTGCCACCCTCGAGATGAGTCCCTTCATGCATGGTACCAGACAGCAGCCTACGCATAATAACACTGGCAGCACTACCGCAATTGCAGTGGCTAAGGTGGTCAAATACTTGCCCCACTTGCCGAACCAGCGTTCCATCCATCCGGTGAAGGGGTCCTCGATCCCACTATTTTCTGCCAACTCCTGAGACCGCATCTCCAAGCCCTTCAATGCTCGGAGACACTGCCATCTGGGGCAGTATTATTAGGGATGAACGTGCAACATGTGGTGCCAAACATTACACAGACCCCTCCCCTTTCGGCCAGGAGCATATCCAAGGAGATCCTATTCTGCCAGGCTGTCAGTGAGGTGGCATCAAGCTGCTCGGCAAGGCCCTT
>BLSH010268660.1:0-13425 GCA_018402905.1 Glandirana rugosa
AAGCTGTAAAGACAGGAACAGGGTGAGGTGAGCAGGAGACTTAGTCAGGTCATTGGAAACAGTGGTCAAGCACTTACCGCGCTTCGCGGGACATGTCCTGACCATGTGGCCGGGTTTTCCGCAGTAAAGGCAAAGGTTCCACTGGAGCCGGCGCTGTCTTTCCTCGGAACTGAGGGAAGGCCGAAGCAGTCCAATCTGCATGGGTTCAGCGACGTCCTGCGGAGAGGAGGAGGAGGATGTTGGGTGAAAGGGAGGCGGTGTCGGGTAGCTGGGAACCCGAGGAAGCATCCAGGTAGGGCGTAACTGCCCAGAAGACCTTTCGGCGCGGCGCTCTCTGAGGCGCCGATCAATGGAGATGGCCAGGGTGATCAGCTCCTCCGGGGTCTTAGGGATCCCCACTCGTGCCAGCTCATCCTTCAGAGGTTCCGAAAGACCCACACGGAACTGAAACAGTAGAGCTGCGCTGCCCCAGGCTGTGTCCGAGCTCCAGCGCCGAAATTCAGCGGCATAGTCCTCCACTGGGCGACGGCCCTGCTGGAGGTTGTGCAGAGTAGCTTCTGCAGTGGCAGCCAAGTGGGGGTCTTCGTACAGCTGCGCCATGGCCTGGAAGAAGGCTGCAGCGGTAGCAACTTCGGGGGCATTTTGCTCCCATAGTCTGAGAGCCCATGCCTGGGGTTCGCCCTGCAAAAGGGAAATGATAAATCCGACCTTCGTGCTTTCCAGGGAGAACGTGCGTTGCTGCAGTCCCAGGTATAAATCGCACGCACTCTGGAAAACCCGGAACTTGTGTCGGTCCCCGGAGAACTTATCCGGCAGCGGGACCTTGGGTTCCGAGGGCAGGGCCACAATGGTACGGGCCGCAGAAGCACCGGAGGCCGGGACGGTAGACAGTTCCTGTACCCGCTCTTCTAACCGGGTGTATCCTTCTTGTAAATTCTTGACAGCTTGGGTAAGGCCTGCAAGATGTGCACACAAGTCATCCATGGCGGAGCGGGTTCCCTGCGCAGACTCGGTCATGGCTGCTCGTTTCTGTCACGTACCTGGTGGTGGAGTCTGTCTTGTGCAGGGAACAACCGCTCTTGCGCACCCGATTTGAGGACCCCTGGTAGTGTAGACAGAGGCCCAAGAGTGCGGGATGGCACGAGGGCTGGAGGGTCACCGATGATGTAGTGAGGCTCCAGAAGACGTGCAGGTAGAAGAATGGTCGTACAGGCTGGGTCGGCAACAGGCAGGCAGGAAGGTACAAGAGGATCAGGCAAACGGGTAGTCAGAGTCTAAGCAAGGTTCGTTTAACGGGCGGGCAGCAGAGGTACAAGGGAGCAGACAATCGGATGGTCGTGGATAGCCGGGGTCGGTGCAGGTAGCAGAACAGCAGGTCAGGACAAGCCGGGTCAACAGAAGGCAGAGCAAACACAGGAACAGGTATCAAGAGCTGAGGCTTACAGGTCAGGGACGCTGTAGAATGAGTAGCACTTGCTGATGGACTCTCCAGGTTTAAATAGCCCCATTTGGCGCCGTTTCCTGCACACGCGGGACCACCACCGCAGAAACAACAGATTTTAGCAAAAATGTTCCTTTCCTAACAAGGAGCTGGCTTTAACACCGATCTCTGCATCCGGTTGTAGCTCTATTCCAGTCATTCAACTGTCTACTTAACAAAAGCCACACTTACTGTACCTACTGTATGTCATGATTCCTCTGATGAATAGTTGGCTTTAATACAGCCATCTCTGTCCAGAGATCAAAAATGCCACAGCTCTTTTCCTTTTTTTTTTTTCTATTTAATTTTTATTCAAACTTTATACAAAACAATATATACATTCCATACACTCCATCTTTAAAACACTTTGTTCATAATTATTTCATGTATCTTACATCTCACCCAAACCTAACATCTCCTCCTCTTCTCCTCCCCTCCCCCAATCTAAAAAAAACAGCAATAAGGTATTTCTTCCTCCTCACTCCCCCACACCCACCCTTCAAAGTGCTACTCAGTCAGAGAAGACTGTATCCAGGAATTGTCCAGGTGATATGGTATGGTGATTCATGGCGAGGAAGGGGGTGGAGACTGCTAGGAAAGGGGCAGAAAGGAAGAGAGAGCAAAGAGGGAGGGGGGAAAAGAAAGGAAGAAGAGGAAAAAAAAGGGGGGGGGGGGCATTTCTCACCCCTGCCTCATCCACAAGTGAAAAGTGCCGCATATCACATTTCCCACCACCGCCTCACTGCAAAAAAAATAAATAAATAATTCTCTTGAATAAATCCAATTTGTGCTACTGTTTTCATGTGTCTGTGCTTCAAATCTGTGTTCTGGGGGAAAAAAAGAACCCCCCCCCCCCATTTATGTGCCAGGATTCCCATGTGTCTGTACCTCAAATCTGTGTGTGCTCCTATTTTGGGGTTGACTTTGTCTTATCTCTGTGAGTGCAAAAAGGGTGGGAAAGAAAAAACAGGGTTTTATATTGTGTACCCAAGTTCCCATGTGTCTATATCTCCAACCTATAGTCAAAAAAAAGGGGGGGGGGTGGGGGCAAATCTCTCCCCTACCTCATCCACGAATGAAAAGTGGCACGTATATAACATTTCCACCACCACCACCTCACTGCAAACAAACAAGAAAAAAAAAAAAGTGAGGGGGGGGAGGGAGGCAGAAAAAGGAGAAGGAAACGAGAGAGAGAGAAAAAAAAAGCAATATAGCCCACTTATACCAATCCTTCTCCATCGACCACCACACCGGTACTTTCCAGGGGAATCAAGTCGCACCAATTTTCATTGTCTACTTCTTTTTATACAATCTCAGGGTGATATTGTACCCAATCTGCCCATAGTTCAACTTCTCTTTTCCAGTCTAACAAGGTGGGGCACTCGCTTTGCTTCCAATACCTCGGTATTAAAGTTTTACTGCATTGAGCAATAGGAGGTTATACTCCTCTTGTAAGATTTAACCGAGGAAGACTTTCCGTGGAACTGAAAGTGTATGGGAGAGAAATCTAGTGGTTCAGATGTCAGTTTTTTAACCCATGGTGCAATTGTTACCCAAAAAGATTTAATCTTTGGGCACACCCACCATAGGTGCATATATGTTCCCCTCTGTCAGCAACCTCTCCAGCGCCTATCATCTCTATTCGGATATATCTTTGCAAGCTTCACCGGTGTCTGGTACCATCTCACTAACAATTTGTATGACATTTCCTGGCTACTTGAGCTTATTGAGGTTGAGTGTACACACCTAATACACAAAAAACAAGGTCACTGTCCCCCATCTATAATTGGCCACTACAGCAAGGAGCTCTGGAAAGGCGGATACAGACAAAAGCAAAAAACAAAAAAAGGTTCCGAGCTCAACTTGCGGACCAGTCTGCCACCAAGCCAAATTCAACTGTCTAACAGTTCAGCGTTTAAAAGACAGGGGATTGGTTACACACATTTGCAAGTGTATGTGTAAGCTGCAGGCCACGATAAGGCTCCCTGTATACTGCAGACCTAACTCTATATAAGAGGCTTCACAGTGGAAGCACATACAATTGAATGGATAGATGGACAGGTGACTGGAGGAGCCCAACCCTCCTTAAAGGTACATGACCAGACACCCAGCCGTGGCCCCATGGTGGCTGCAGCGCTGGTATGGTACCAAAAGTGGTAACTACACAAAAAACAAGGTCACTGTCCCCCATCTATAACTGGCCACTACAGCAAGGAGCTCTGGAAAGGCGGATACAGTTACCACTTTTGGTACCATACCAGTGCCGCAGGTCTGCCTCGATTGAGGCGGATCTCACCACAGAAAACTGAATGATTAATGCACATGGACAAAGGGGGTGGGTTGACAGAGGCAACCACAAAGACAAAAATGTGGGAGAACCCGCAGTTTAACAGGTGCAAGAGCTTTATTACAAAAATGATCAGTCAAAAATGATTAAGACAGCAGTAAGTGTGAGGACATAGAAACATTAAAAATAGACAACGTTGTCATTAAAAACACCCTCTAAAGCCACCCCAACAACATCGTACAGACAGTGTATAATATTAATATTGAATACACTAGCTCCGGGCTTGGAGATGTATTCTGGGAAACCACTCAGGTGGCACGCCATTCACGGCTGTCTGCCAATACTGGGGACTTCCAGATCATCTATTGCCCATATTCCATACAGCTAGGGATAATCACACTTCAGCAGTCAAATGAAAATACACAGTTGCTTATGGCCAGCACCCTGAAAAAAATCAAGGACGAGCGTATGGTCCTGGATTCAACAGTACAGAGTAACCATATGATAAGCTGGTATAGTTCAAAAATTCAATGTGAAGTAGATCATCAAATGAATGCTGCGCACGATGGAACACACTTGTCAGGCTATACAATCCAATATCAGCATCATGTATAGAAGGAAAGGACTCCTGATAATATAGTGCTGGTGGATAAGCAGTATTTTGAGCCTGATCAGAAGTCTAATATCAAGTCCTATGTGTTCATCTATAATGCAGTGGGATGATCAGTTTGTTCCAAAAAAGGTCTAGGATACTTGCAGTTAAGCTGAATACTAATTAAGCTGGTGAAACCATGTGTATGCCAAATGGAGATAGCGACCGTTGGTAGCCAGATCAGATATAAATCATGTATATTCACATAGAGGTTAGTGGGGCATACCATCCATTCTTAAAGTATTCCAGGGTACTCACAGTTACTGCGCTAAGTGCTGATCCTACAGACAAGCTGCGGGTGTCGGAGGGACTGACCGTTCAGTCCGACTCCAACATCAAGAAAAACGACCGTTTGGTTCACTGTGAGCCGACATGAAGTTGCTAACTGGAAAACCTCAGTTCGGTAGAACCTTCGTTTGGTGAAACCTTCTTCCAGTGGAACCTTCGGAAGGTGGAACCTTCGTTCAGTAAAGCCTTTGTTCATTAAAGCCTTTGTTCGATGAAACCTTTGTTCGGTAAAGGAGGGTCGGATACTTGCTGTGGGACTCACAGCTGCGATGATTCAGCAAAGCAAGTGACGTCCTGTCATTTCCTTTACGGCAGGTCCGAGACGGCTGGAGTGGAGCGATGTCTTTATAGGATGAGTGGGGTGGCAGCAGAGGGGTGCAGACTGCTACCGACACATTTCACCAGCAGGTGGCGCTGGTTTCATCAGGGTGAGGATGTCTGTGAAAGAGGTCTTCATTTATAGTCAAAATAACATTGATAGAAATTCCTAAATGAGATCACTTCCACCCATTTCCAAGGAACAATTAACCCATTAGGATCATATGTTGTAGTCAAAAAGATACACTGCAGGTGATTGCCATCTAGTGGTATAACAAGAGTTTTACTCTAATATTAAATAAAGCAAAATACCAATACATGGATATTTTTTCAATCAAGATGACTTACACATATTTTTAAGCGGCATCGGTGGGTAATTAGAACAGTGTGCTCGTGAATTGGATTTACAATCGATGCGCTCAATACCGCAGAGGGACAGTGGCATATAGCAGACCATGATATCTGAAGAGGGTAAAAATACCCTAAATGGAGTGATTTTTTATACGGTTAGTTCTTTAGAAAAACATGTAGTATCCCTGAATATACTGGTTTTGTCAACAAACTGGCAGATTTGACATCTACCACAGGGAAACATACCCTTTAGTGGTGGAAGATCAGTTAGCCGGGTTTGTGTAGTGGATTTGGTAAACTCGGACCTCACCAGTTCATCCGCAAGATTTTTCCCCCTTTTAGCTGTTAAGGTTGGTCTAGGTCCTACGATTTTTTTCCAGGCCTGGGGCACGAGTCAATATGTGCCAGTGTGTTTCAAGTATTCTGCACACCTTTTCCCATTAATGGCCGAATGCTGTGATGATGCGTACCGGGTCGAGTGAAGATTTCTTGTTCGATCTTTTTAGTTCTTTGTAATAACTCATCTCTTCTCTTACTGGAAGCATATTTCATAGACTTTCTCAAGCATCTATGGGGATATTTTCGATCCCTAAAGCATTTATACATCAATTTTGCTTCTGTTCGGAAGTCAGTGTCTTGTGTGCAGTTTCGGGGGATCCTTAGGAATTGACCTGTTGGGATACCCTTGACCAGTGCTCTTGGGTCATAGCTTGTAGCTTCTAGCAACGTATTTGCTGCTGTTGGCTTACGATATGTTCTGGTTTGAAGCCGTCCCTCCCTACTTTGTATAAGGATGTCAAGAAAAGTAATTTGCTCAAGATCGTAGTTGAAGGTAAGATGAATGTTTCTGTCATTAACATTTAGATCCTTCATAAAGAGTTCAAGTTCCTCCATAGAGCCCTGCCACAGAACCAGCACATCATCGATGTATCTTAGCCAGAGGTCTACATGGCCAAGGTACATCTCAGATGGGAACACAACATCTTCCTCCCAAAGCCCTAGATGAAGGCACGCGTAGGTGCCCACGGGGCTACAATGGATGTGCCATGGATCTGCCTATAATAGGTGCCTAGGAATTGAAAATAATTGTTATGAAGGGCGAAGTGTAGCAATTCCACAAGGAACTCATTCTGTCTTCCCATTTGTGGATAATATTTCTCCAAGAAATGGGTAACTGCTGCTAGGCCCCATTCGTGGGGGATGGATGTATAGAGGGATTCGTCATTGATCCCCACTAATAGGGTCCCTGGGGGGACCTGAACGTCTTGAATCTTAATCAGCACATCCCTTGTGTCTTGTACATAAGATGCCAGTTCAGTTACCATTTCCTTTAGGAGGCCATCTAGATGTTTCCCAATCCTTTCCAGTGGTCCCTTAATCGCGAAAATTATAGGTCTACCTGGTGGCTTCTCCAGAGATTTATGGACCTTTGGGATTATATAAATTGTGGGTGTATTATATTCGGTGACCTTCAGGAATTCATGTTCTTTTTTCGTAATGAAGCTGGCTTCTTGCGCAAACAGTAGCTTTAAATTGAGTTCATTAATCAATTCTGGAAAGGGATTATGGGTACGTTTCTCATATGTATGATGATCACCCAGTTGTCTCCGTATTTCGCCTTCGTAGTAATTTGAGGTCAATAACACAACATTACCCCCTTTGTCGCTTTTCTTAATTATTAGATTGGAGGGCTTCTTTCAACTCATCCAGAGCGAGTCGTTCCTCAGGGCTGTGATTATCATTTGATCCAGTCTCATTCCAGTTGATCTTGGCCAGGTCGTCCTTTACGAGATCTAAAAAGACACCAAGCCATTTGTTTCTCCGGAATTGCGGCATCTTGGTGGATTTAATGGGGAGTTTTACTTCCCTTTTCCCAGGGCTAGGGGCAGTCTGAGTTGGGTTTTCATCATCACTTGAGTCTTCCATCAAAGCCATCAGCATCTCAAGGGCTTCTCTATCCTGTTCTTCAGTGGAAGATACAGCCACAGGATCCTGACTCGTGCCTTGGTGGAACTGTTTGAGGAACACTTTCCGCAAGAAGATTGTAATGTCTTTATATACTTCAAATTCCCTCATAGGCACAGTCGGTCCCTTTGATAGCAGCTTTCTGTGTCGATCTAATAAATTGAATTCAGACAGATTGATAATAGTATTAGTTGTATTAGTAAAATCTGAATCAGTCACAGGGCATGCAGAGCTTTCCCTCGCAATTAGGCCTATTTTTGTTTTGGCTCCGTGTCTTGGTCCTGGGGGTTTCCTCCGGATTTTGACCTCTTCTGCGTGTTCCTTTTTGACCTCCATCTTTTTCTTCTCCTGTTTTTAGTATGCCTTTGGTTCGGGTCGTCCCATCATCTTCGGCGAGAGGTCCTGCATCCTTGTGTTTTAGTGAGGTCAAAGATTTCGTCTTTCGCCCAGTGTTACAGATCTCTCTTATTTTGTTTTTCGAATTCTTGTGACTCCTTATAAGGTTCTAGGAGTTTTAGACTTTCGTCTATTTGGGCTTGCAGTTCATTGGATTGTATGATTTCTTCTTCTATGATTAACTTCATGACCCATAGACCATGATTAATACATTCCTCTTTCGACTTCTGGAGGAACCTTTCTTGGTGCAAATGTTCCGCTGGGATCACTCGTTCCCTCAAGCCCCGTGGGATGATTCCTTTCTCGACGTAGGACTCAAGGGAAAGAATATCCCACTTTCTATTTAGCTGTTTGATGGTAAGCTTCTTATGCTGTTTAAATAAGGATCTAATACAGTCTTCACTAGAAGGTCCAGTTCTCGTTATATAGGTAGAGAAAGTTTGTTTTATTTCTTCCTCAATGTCATCTGCAAGTACGAACGCCATAGGGAAGGAGCACACTGGTCTAATATACAGTGAACACTGTCCTCACTGCACCGCTGTCTAATGTAAATGTATAGCTCATAGGCCCTGAGAGAGATCAAGTTGATCAAGCTAATATGACAAAATTGGGGAGGGGGACAAAAACAGGGTGTGGGCCCAAGCGCCCTGAAAGCCGATGGGCTTGGGCGTGCAGAGAGTACTGACTCACCTCGATTGAGGTGGATCTCACCACAGAAAACTGAATGGTTAATGCACATGGACAAAGGGGGTGGGTTGACAGAGGCAACCACAAAGACAGTTCAAAAATGTGGGAGAAGCCGCAGTATAACAGGTGCAAGAGCTTTATTACAAAAATTATCAGTCAAAAATTAAGACAGCAGTGAGTGTGAGGACATAGAAACATTAAAAATAGACAACGTTGTCATTAAAAACACCCTCTAAAGCCCCCCCAACAACATCGTACAGACAGTGTATAATATTAATTGAGTCCGAACGCCAAATGAATGGAAATTTCTGGCGTAGTGGATTCGCCAACTCCGAAGATATACGGATCGGGAGAAGCAGCGACTTCTCAAAATTTATTTTAAAATTTGAGAGTTTCCTAAATCTATCCACCTCTTCCATAAGCTTTGGCACCGCCGTTTGGGGGTTAGAGAGGTAGAACAATAGGTCATCGGCATATGCCGAGACCTTATGCTCTTTTGTGCCTACTACTATCCCAGCGATGCACCCGTTCCCCCTGACCGCGCAGAGGAACGGTTCCATCATCATAGCAAACAATAGGGGGGATAGGGGACATCCCTGCCTAGTCCCGTTGTGTATCTCGAAATACTCTGACATTGTCCCATTTACCCTGACCCTAGCCTTAGGAACTGCATATAGTGCCATGACCCATCCCATCATGCAAGCCCCCAGGTCCATCCCCCTCAAAACCTCAGACATAAAGACCCAGTCTCCCCTGTCAAATGCCTTTTCGGCGTCCATTGACAGGAATACCTTCAGCGTTTTATCAGGTCCATGCTGGGACCAATGTAAGACATGTAACGCTCTTATTGTGTTATCTCTTGTCTCACGTCCTTTTATGAACCCTGTCTGATCTGTATGTATCAGAGCCGATATATGTTCTTGTAACCGTACGGCTAGTACTTTTGCCAGAAGTTTAACATCCGAGTTAAAGAGGGAGCTGGGCCTGTAGCCAGCACACTGGCGAGGGTCCTTCCCTGGCTTGGGGAGCACTGTCACATATGCGACCAGCGCTTCCGATGGCAGAGGATTAGCAGTAGTGATTGCATTAAAATAATTACATAGAGGGGTTGCTATATAGAATAAAAATTTCTTCTAATAAATGTTTGAAAAGCCGTCGGGCCCTGGACTTTTGCCTTTAGGTAGTGTTTCTATTGCTGCCTTTAATTATTCGACCATTATAGGTCGTTCCATCACCTCTATAACTTCAGCTGGAAGAGAGGGGACCGCAGTGCTCTTCAAGTATGCCCTTATCTCCTTGGTCCGCTCACCCCTATCCACCTGCGGGTAGCCTGCTGAACTATTATATAGGGCCGTATAAAACTTGCAAAATTCTGCTGCTATGGCTTTAGTCTCCACTACCTGTTTGTTATGAACACATAGACTGTGGATATGTCCTACTTTTTGCTGTTTTTTAAGTTGTTTGGCTAACATACGTCCACTTTTGTTTCCTTGCTCATACATGCAATGGACAAAATATCTATATTTATCCTTGGTTTTCCGGTCCAAGCAGCTGGCGAGGCTAGATCTCAACATCCCCAGCTGCTGGGCATCGCCTAATTCTAATCCATTTTTATGTTTGATTTCTAACTTGTGTATTTTCTCTAATAACTCCTCTATCTCTTTTTGCTTTTTTTTTCCGGGCACCGTGCGCTATCAATTCTCCTCTAATCACAGCCTTATGGGCTTCCCAAATAGTTTGTTCAGATACTTCCCCTGCGCTATTTAGTTCAAAATATTGTTCCAGTTTTTTATTTAAATCATCCACTACCTGCTGGTTATCTAGCAAAGCTTTATTTAATCTCCACGTCCATTCCCTCTTAACCTCGTCTACTGGGTTTTGTATCAGAGTAACAGGGACGTGGTCTGAGATTGGGATTTGATTGAGGAGAAACAAACATAGCTCAGGTAGTATTGGTCCACCATCATTAAATTAAGGCATGAATACATATTGTGTGTTTTGGAATAGTAGCTATAGTCTGTTTTTACTGTTTAGAACCCGCCAGCTGTCCACTAAATGTAGGGAGCACAACCTTTGTTTTATATGTTTTAAGGCTCTAAACGAAATTTGGGACTTGCCTGCTGATGTGTCTAATTTAGCATCCAATGTAACATTGAAATCTCCTCCCAACACCACAATACCTTTCTTATATTCCTCCAGTTTTCTCAATACTTTAGATATAAATCTAACTGTTCCATTATTGGGGGCGTATATTGTTGCAAACGTATAGCATTGTCCATTGATTGTACCTTTCAGAAAGAGAAATCGCCCTTCGCTATCTACTAGTGTTGATTTACGTATAAAGGGGCATGTCCTCCTGATTGTAATTGAGACCCCTCTGGCCCTTGGCATCAGAGAGGCAGCATGAAACCATTGGTCAAAATAATAGAGCGGCATCTTAGGGGTTGATCCTGCCACGAAGTGCGTCTCCTGCAAGAATACCACATCGGCGGACAAGCGACGCAGTTTGTGGCAGAGCCTCCCCCTCTTATATCGAGAACTTAGGCCCCTGACATTATAGGAAACAATCTTCACTCTACTCATTGTTTTTTAGTGTTCTAGACCTCCTTTGTCTATCGACCCATATGGTGTTGGAGATAGCTGCTGAGGATGATATAATATCCATACCCTAATTTTACTTGTCCATCCATACTCATCCATACCCCATATATCCCCTCTCAATGACCCTACCCTTTGGGGTATACAGTCTAAAGGGGAGACTGGTTCCCATGCAGGTCCCTGACCTACCCCAAGAACCACCCCCCCCTCTGCCCTGTGGCAGTCTATGCAGTCTTATATCCTGGACCATCCTATGGGAAGAGGGGTAGATAAAAAAAATGGGGATCCCCATCCCCCCCAGGCGTTTCCATTCTTCTTGGCATGTTTACACTTGGGACTTGGATGGGGGGGGGGGAGACACGGGAGGGAAGGAGAGACGAGAGAAGAAAAAAAATCTCTTGGAGATTTGGTGCCATTGCTCTGGTTTCTGTAATTGGCTATTAGTACTATTCAGTCTCCAATCTACAAAGTCCACATGTGGTAATTCCAGGGTTTCCAGCAGGTTTTGTAGATCGTCCTTAGTTCGCAGAGTTGCCCTTTTACCATTCCGAGAGGCCGTTAAGCGAAACAGGAACCCCCATCGATATTCCACATTGGCAGAAAGTCTTTGCATGAGAGTACATTGTGATAAATCTGGGAACAACAAGATATTTGCGCCCTCCCAAGCAATACTGCTTTTGCTCTACATAGCTCTCATAATGGATTCCTTTATCTTATACCTGTGCAATCTGCAGATCACGTCTCTTGGCCTTTCTGCTTTGGAAGATATACAGGCAGGAACACGGTGTGCCCTGTCTATTTGAATAGAGCTAGAATCCGCTTCTCCCAGTATATGACCAAATATGTTCTGAACTGTTTGTATTAGTTCTGGTGCCCTGACAGCTTCAGGTATACCTCGAATTTGAATATTTTGACGGTGGTCTCTATTTTCATAATCATCTAATTGATCCATATATGTATTCATAATTCTCTCATGTTGTTTAATAGTGTCTTGCATTTCTACCACTGCGTGTGTGTGATCCTATCTTGTCTGCTTTCCGCCGTCTCCACTCTGTGTCCTATCTCCATCATATCCTCTCTGAGTTCTTCCACCGCCTGCTTACAGTCCACCACAGCAATCAGCCGCTCAATATCGGTTTGGTAGGGAGGGCTTTTATATGCTCTCTAATATCCCAGTCAGTGTCCATTATGTTTATCCTCCCATTTGAGCCCATCTGTTTGTACTCGTGCAGTAACATAGGGCATTCCTGTTGATGTGGGGTGGTGTTACCAGCACAGTCTGCATTCATGAGGCCATTTTCTGTCATTATGTTATTTACCCAAGTCTCTGTGTCTTTACTGCTCTCTTGTATGTCCCCTCTTAGCCCCTCCTCTTCATTACTGCTTTGCATAGTATCAGTTACTGTATTGTGGCTTTGTGTTTTGGGAGCATTTTTATGATTGCATATATCATCATTATTTGCTTGATGCGATACAGTCTTACCTTGAGTGGGGTTGCCACTTCCTGCTCCCAGGACTTCCCCTCGATATGTTTTCCATTCCTCCACTCTCAGCTCTGTAGATTCGCCATCTTGTACCGGTGGTCTGTTTGACAGTGCGGGTGATCCGTGGCCGGGTTTAATGTTGCAGTGTTTGGCTGTGTACCCACGGCCAGTCGCTGGTGAGCTTCTCCCAGCCATTGATGCTCCTCGACCTCCAGCTGCATTTCCCTGTCCCAGGGGCGCATGGCTTCCACCAGCTTCTTCCCAGCCTGACCTCCCCTCCTCGTGCCTCTGAGCCATCTTTCCGGCCCGTCCTGTCTCCGGGGACTGTGAGATCAGGTAGGCTCTTAGCCCGCTCACTGCCGCTTTGCTCCCACCGAAGCTCTGTGATGCCACTCTGCGGTGTGTGGTCATCCTCCCGGGTCAAGCCCTGAGAACTGCCGCGGGTTGGGGTGCCTACACCGCTGGATCTACAGGAGCCGTGTCTCAGACGTGCTTCCTTGGCCCGGGGATCAGGGAGCTCCTCCTCAGCACGTCCTTACGTCATGCTCCTCCCCCGCCACGGCACTGGTGGGGGAGGAGTGCACTGCTTACAATTCTCTACCTGAGTCAGATCCCAATGTGGCTGTCCTGGACAAGGCAAGCACAAGGGAATGAAAAGGAAATAGAAGCAGTATTTGAGGATGCTACAGAAGATTTTTCTCCCCCAGAATGCCACTATTTTGGAGAGGGAGCTTTTCTGAACATGCTTGCTAACATTGAAAATCTAACTTCTGTAGTTCGCAAGAGCCTTGGCATTCTTCTTGTCTCCCCATGCCCATTTGGGTGCAAAGACATACAAAATCATTCAAAGCATTTCCTGTTCATGAACAGAATGTGCAGTCTCTGATGATCGGATCACACCAGACAGGATTTGTACTCC